>KZ309610.1:19227-32746 GCA_000376725.2 Ladona fulva
TACACTTACCTAGGACAACTGGTTACGACAGGAGAGAAAAACAGGATTAATGAAGTGAATCGAAGAATGAAACTAGGCTAGAGTGCCTTCGGAAGAAACGCCCACATTCTGAAGTCGAAGATGCCAATGGTCTTCAAGAGAAAGGTCTTCAACCAATGCATTCTACCAGTTTTGACATATGGAAGTGAAACTTGGGTGTTAAACGCAGTAATAACCCAGCGACTTCAGACTACACAAAGAAGTATGGAACGATGCATGCTTGGAATCACAAGAAGAGACAGGAAACGCAACACCTGGGTTAGGAAGATAACAGGAGTGACAGACATCATAGATAAGGTAAGATCACTGAAATGGATGTGGGCAGGCCATGTTGCAAGGAGAAACGACAACCGATGGACATCAGCAGTGCTGAACTGGATACCAAGAGACGTGAAGAGACCAAGAAGAAGACCAAGGGACCGATGGAACAGAGACATCATTCAGTATTTAGGGGTAACATGGCAACGAGAAGCTCAGAATAGAGAGAATTGGAAAGCGCTTGGAGAGGCCTACATCTGACGTTGGATTGAAAATGGCTGATGATGATGATGATCATATATATATATGTTAATATAATATGTTTAGGGTATTATATATACATATAATACCCTAAACGAATTACTCAATATATGTCCATAAGAATTGCCGTAGGATCGAACCTGGATCCAATAGCACAAATATCTTTACGGCATACGATAGAAATCCATAACATCTATTGATGTTTTGAATTTCAAACTTCTACCTTACAGGGAAATACCCTAATGAATTTTTGAAAATTCGGTCATACAAAGGGTCCTAGCATCGAACCTGGGCCCACAGGGCAAAAATCTCTACGGCATTTGATAAACATTCATCTATTCTAACAACACTGTGAATTACGCATATATATCTTAACGCAAAATACCCTAAATGAATTCGTGAACTTATGCGATAAGAATTGCCCTAGCATTGAACTAAAAACTCACAGGACAAAAACCTTAAGGCATACAATAGATAATTAACTTCTCTATCGGTGGCATGAATTTCAAGGTCCTAAGGCAAATGACGTAAACATGCTCACCCAAAGATATAACAGCATGATCATGATGTACTTTGTTAAAAATTAAGATAATCAATCTCTCATTTGTAATCCTTAATTTTTATCAAATGGAAGTAATCACGAAAAAATACACTAGTCACAGGACTGTTAAATTTAAAACTGCACAAGATGACACAGGATGTAGCTGAGAAAAATGGTAAAATGACAAAAAAGGAATTTCAAGTTACAAATAACAATCATTCCAAGATAGTTAAGAATGTTTAAGACACTTACTTAATTCCAGCAATACCTCGAAGAGCACAATAGAGTCGTAACAAGGCTGAGGCCTGAACCACTCTGCACTCAGGTAGATTGTTGTCTTTTGAAGAGCATATGATATTCTGCAGACGATGAAGAAGTTCCTCGCGAAGAGACTGTAATGCAGAGTGCGACTCCCATTTTCTCTAAAATAAGAGGATTTCATCCCTACATTAAAATAAGCAAAAGAGCTCTTTCCTCAATTCTACCAGTTTTATAATGCTTTGAAAATGTTATCATCAACTGGATAATTTAAACAAGTTATATAAAACAATTGCATGATGATCTGATTCAATAAGCCATCCAGTTTGCTATAAAAATTCCAGAATTAATACAACGATATTATAATTATTAGAGTTCAACATGAGTTGAGTGCACTTTTGGAGTGTACACTATAATATAGGCGAGGGAAGGATCAGTTGAATTAAGATTATATTTGATGGAGAGAAATTAAGGATAATTAGAGTTTAATTCTTTTCAAACTTCCTGAGGAACAATGAATGCAATCATTGCATGCATGCATTGAATGAATGAACAACGAAGCACATTTATTTCAACTCACTTTGGAGGACTCCATTATATTCCCAATGAAATAGTATTTCAACTCAAGATGATGAAAATTACGGAGCAGTTGGTCAAAGGACAGCCAGTCGATGGGAGTGCCCATCACTAGACTTTTCGTCACTGAGACATATGGTCAAAGGACTATTCATCGCTGAGACAACTCGTTGCGAGATTTCTTGTCATTGAGACAACTTGTCGAAAGACTATTCGCTACCGAGTCAACTCATCAGCGGAAGGGAATACTGTTATTTATGGTAAACTTATTGGTGCATTGTTATCATTATCATTTAATAAGTTAAATATTCATTACAAAACTCAGCAGCAGCAGCAGCAGCAGTCGTATTAGCAGATTTTACGGGTGCTTTTATGGGAATATTATTATTTATATATAACTTATCGATGAGTCATTAATTATTATGGTGTAATAAGTAAGATATTCACTATAAAAACTCAGCATATTTGTATCAGCAGATTTTACAAGTGCCTTTAAGAAAATATTATTATTTATATTTAAATTATCAACCTAACTTCGATTTTCAGTTGCAAATTTTGCATAAACAAAGGCGCATTGAGTAGAACGGCCGGATATGTGTCTGTTAGTTTTGTGCAAGGAACGTTTCCTGAAATTTTTGTGTGAATACGTGTTACACAAACCTGATGTGTTCCTTGTCAGTATTTGCAAATTGCTAGGGGCTTCCAACATTAATAACACTAGAGGAGAATGTTGTCTTGTCTTGAAAGGGGTGAGTTTTTGTGAGATGTGATGATGATCTGAATGTGAAGGATCTTCGTCAGGAAACACGTCGTATTCAAGGTCCGTACATTTCTGGTCCGACAGTAACTCAAAGTGCTCGGAAATTTTCTTTCTCGCCTTCCAGTCTTGAACGGAAGCCGGCTCAGAGGCAGGCTTTGTGGATATATCCCTCAAATGCTGTTCTAGCCGTCTCCTAAACGCAAAATTTTCAAGGGAAGGTCACTTGCCTCGATCCTTTGGAAATAAAGGGATCTCATGAGCAACGTTCCTCTCTTTGTGAGAAGGAAAGCTAGATATAATACGAAATTGTAATAACCAATTTTAAACACTGAATTCATGCATTCCGACATCGGTGTTGGTATAATACTTTTCTGCTACGTTAATTCCACCAAACCATGGGTACTAATAAATGATTGTTATCTGAGTAACGTAAACAAATCTATGCAAACCCTGCAAGTGGAACTAGGACTTGGGAGTATATCCTCCATGTTTTTCCTCTCTATCTTCTCAAGGCTCGCTCGCCTGAAGCTCACTGCCCCTACATACAGGGTGGTAAGATTTATGTGAAACTGGGTGTACAAAGGGCAGAAATTTACAGCTTGTTTACAATTTCTTCTCTGTAGAATGACTTCCACAATCTCTCAAAAAACTATTTCATTAAAGGACTCAAAACTCTTTCTAAAAACTATTCACAGATTTTACTCACAAAAACAAATACTTATGGAATCTATTCAATGTCAAAATTTTACTGGGTTGTGTTTTATTGAGATGTAGATTTAGTGGGAGACTCGCAGGTGAGCATTGAAAAACTTCATTTAAATTACGCGATCAACAAGGGTTTTGGCATACTTGTTTACCCTATTGTGGTATTCATTATTTTATTTTTTATAATGGTATTTTTAAATATACAGTAGAATCCCGGTAATCCGGACGAATTCAGGCACACGGACGTCCGGATCAGCGGGAATTCCGGATTAGCGAGGTTTTAAAAAAATAATGTAAAACACGTTATTTTTCTCAAAAGTTGTATTTATAGGTACTACATACATATTTTACATTCATAATTACAACATTTAAAGTAAATGAACGAAATCAGTGTCCAAAAAAGTCCGTGTTTTTCTTTTGCGCGGCCGTTCTTATTTTTAAATCAAATGCGCGGTCTCTTAAACGTCTGAGGAGCATAATTTCGTGTACTTCAAAATTTTGCTCTTCAGCCCACTGTACTGAAGTATTGAGTGCCGCCACAGCCTCAGAATGAGAAATTTAACGGAGTTTATAGGGGTGTCGTCGTCATCATCATCATCTTCTGCTGTTGCCGTCCTGATAATTTCGTCGTCTGCTAAAATTTCGTTTCGAGCCAAACTGTCGTCAGCCTCAGCAGTCCACTGGAGGGCTTCAGGATTAGAAATCGGGTTCGAGTTTTGTAATTGATTAATGAGCGGTGCAAGCTGAATTTCTTCAGTTTGCACAGTTTCTTCAACTTCAGAATCAATAAAATTGGGAAGCAAATTTTTCCACGAAATGTCAATCAATAATGTAGACACAGATGCCTAACAGTTAGCAAGACTGAACACGACATCTTTTAAATTTACTTTTTTCAGTGGATTTTCCAAGTTTTCATTGTGCACAGGAACATTGAGAATGCTCGTAAGAAGCAACTTGCGATATCTCAGCTTGATGTTTTGAATAACATTTTGATCCATGGGTTGGATCAGCGCAGTCGTGTTAGGGGGTAAAAACATTGCGGAAATTTCACCGTCATCAGTGCATAGTTCTTCTGCGGAAGGATGGCCAGGACAATTATCCAACAACAATAAAGCTCTTTGGGGTAGATTGACGGATTTCATATGTTGTCGAACTGTTGGAACAAATTCTGTTTTAAACCACTCCAAGAACAATTCTCGTGTGACCCAAGCGTTTTCTTGCTCACGATAGCATACAGGGAGCGTGACTGACTTGAAGGCTCGGGGTTTTTTGGCTGTTCCGACAACAAACAAAGGAAGCTTATGTTTGCCAGCCACATTCGCATACGGCATGAATGTAATCCTTGCTTTGATTACTTTCCTTCCTGGTGCCACTTTTTCATTAAGATCAGCTAAAGTTTTGTTAGGTAACATTCGCCAGAACAACCCTGATTCGTCGGCATTGTAAATTTGTTCAGAACTCAGATTTTTCTCATTGATTACACGCAGTAGTAACTCGATTCTAAATGGCTCAATTGCACTTTCATTACTAGAAAGCTTTCCCCCGGTTATTTGGGTTACTTATATCCCCGGTTGACGCCTGATCCCATGACGATGTTTAAATCTGTCCAGCCACCCTTTGCTGGCAACAAAACCCTGGTCACTTTCCGTCACTTGTCGGTTAAAAAATAGAGCTTTCTCACAAATCATTTCACCACTCATCGGTACGTGAAGCCGCTGTTGTTGAATAAACCATAAGTAAATGGCATTTTCTAGTGCAACGTTATCTACCGTTTTCATAGTTTTACGCACCTTTGAACCACTTTCTGTAATGCTGAAAAATCTCATTGTGCTGTCCTTATTTTTCTTGATGTCACCAACTGTTGACTTTCCGATTCCGAACGTCTTGGAAATCGCATCGTAGCTATGACCACTGTTTATCAATTTAATGATTTTCACTTTGTCCTCTAATGTGAGGGTTTTATGCTTTCGAGACGCCATCAATCACTTAACAGTCGGACCGGAACAGAAAGACGTAATTTAAGGTTGAAAAAACACGGCGAAAACTGAACGAAGGTACAGAAAATCGAAAGAACCGAGTTACATTGAGGGCGGTGGGGGTTCGTAAGAACGGAGAAGGACGGAAGGGGTTTCACGGTACCTCACAATATAACTTTGTGTATAAATCTCATTCACAAATTCAATCACTCGTCAGTCCCTCGGCTTCATCATCCCTCATCTCACTCGGTAAAGTCATCATTCGTGGCCCGTCATCGGACTCCGCACACAATTTTGTTTGTCCGAAGGTTTTGTTATAATTTTTAATTTGTTATAACTTAATATAGTCAAAATAAAAACTATCAAATAAATTCAATTCAAAATAAATTAAATTCAAGTCAAACTGAGCAAGTTATTTACCACAACACTATTGTTGCGGGTTTGCATAACTCCCCATGGACCGTCCGGATTACCGAGGGTTCCGGATTAACGCGTGTCCAGATTACCGGGATTCTACTGTAGGTGTTTGTTGAAACCTTGCAACCTGAACATTGTTCTACTTGTTTATGTACAATAATAATGTATGCCATCTGAGGAAGTCTGCAATATTCTCTGAGATCTACACATCCAAGAAATTTAGTGCACCATTGTCTTCTAACTCACACATGAATTCAATTTGGGGGTTGATATTATTAACATGTTCAGCACTGAGCGGCGATGATCGTCATCCACAAGGTGCTATCCGGAGACTGTGAACAACAATCGAAGTCCACACTCCGTATTCTTTTCAGAGGCCTTCTTAGAGTAGCACCGCCTCCAAGCGCTTCCATTTCTCTTAAAAGTCATTCGTAAGGCTCTATTTCAGTATAGTGTTTTTTAGTTTTCTTTTTTAACCAATAATCTTTTTTAATCATTTTCTAAATAAATACTGTTTTCTGGTATCCTTACTATATTTAATGAGCGTAAAAAATTATTTTTTGTTTTAATTTTTAGTATTTTAAGTGTCAAAGTGTATATATTCTTATTTAGGATTTTTTTCCAGTACTGTAGAGTCATTCCATGTCAAGTGGAGCAATTTTAGAGAAGTGCCCTGCTAGACCATCATAGATTTCAATGAAATTTTGTGTGACCATAAACTCTATATTTGTGTGAACATATTCTCTAAGTTTTACATCCATCGGTGAAATATTTGCTGAGATATAGTAATTTGTTTGACCCCCTACCACAGCCTCCAACAGTTAGACATGGATTTTTATCAACTTTGAGACACATTATCTATGGCAGTATTCCATATGAGGAAAACAAAACTTTGGCATTTTATATCTTTTGAAATAAACATGAGATAAACACTAAACTTTGTGCCTTATTAACTACTCTACACAAAGTTTCTCGATATAAAGTTTTATTTTCCTTATACCTTCTGTTAGTTTAAAAATTGACTGTAAATATTACAAATTTCATTAAGACACCAAAAATAGTATATTCAGCTCACATTTATGAAAAAGGACCCTCTCCAAACTCTTTCGAATTACTTTTATATGAAGGAGCATGCTTTTCCCTCTAAAAATGTAGACTTGGTTTTTCATCTCAGTATTTTCATGATGAATATATTTTGTAACTTTATTTTAATCGCTGGTTTTCCCCAAATTTTGATTTATTACATATTTATATTCTGATAACAAATCCTGCCATCAGTCACCTAAAATGCCCGAGGTTTCTTCTTTTTAGAGGTTTCTAGAATGTATGACAGTATTTCGTTTATCATAGAAAAGATTTCCACACACATGGTAGGAATGCTTCCTTTTTCTGAAGCATTGGTATGGGACTGGAGGCTTCCTCTTGTGCAACACGTGCTCTTTATGACAGCTTTCAGTGGCGGCGACGTACAAATTGGCTCTTAGAACAATTATGGTTGTAAACTCTAATTTTCCTCAAAAAATTGTACTGTCTAGAAAAGGATTATCTGCCGAACCCTTGCTGACGTATTCCTCCCTACATTGCCATTGGGTATTCATAAGGGACCATAGCAATTTTCCTTCTACTTCTGTGCTATTCAGACGCTTCGCTGCTTGCTTGAGTGAAAAAGAAGAACGCCGTCTTTCGGCAAGCAGAACTCGCACTCAGAGACAAACGGGAAGCTCTGGATTACAGATTTCTGGAAAGGCCCTCAGTTTCTTACTAGGGGGTAAGTGGAATAAGAAACTGAGCATCCACATCCTCCACTTTCTCATAAAATATAAAAGTGCACATTAATTTCAGCTGTTGTCTAAGTATATCAAATATGCAGGTGAACTGTTATCGTATTTTAAGTTTGATGAACAGTTTGCGCTAAAAAAAAGCGAAGGAACATCAACAAAAAACAAACAATTATGAGGACTTTTACCTTGTCATTTGTTTAAATTTTTATTTATTAAACAAAACGCGGACTGATGTCCTAAATTTACAGTATCATGTTCTACAAAACTTTTTGTGGTAAAACAAGACTGTGAACCTCATACATAAGAAATATGTAGAAGGTCCAATATATTGATAAAAGTCAGTCAATTGTTAATAAAAATTAGATATATATCACAGATTTTCTTTGTATAAATTGTCCAAACTCTTTGGGATCCAATATAAGTTTATAAACTATTCGGAAACAGGGTGGCCAACTTCTAAGAATGTTTACTGAAGGAAAATCTCAGATTTTCATGTCCAACGAAGTAATTTATCATGGATTTCTAGATTAGACTACATCATAAATGTGATTTTTTTCTGTAGTCATATATTATTTTATGCTTATTTGCCCCTCTGAATTTCATTGTATTAATGCTTATTTTTACTTGTGATAATTCTTAAATCACCCTCCAATTCTTTTTTCTTTCATGGATCGTTTTTGTACAATTATTTTCCTGATTTAAGAAACAGTTAATTATCTTCACATTAAATAGTTTGAAATAATTATCATTTTATACTTATTTTCTTATGAATTATAATTTATTTCCGATTTATAAAACAATGATCTATTACTTTCTGAAGAAGTCATAATTGACATTTCTATGCTCTGAAAATGTAAATCATTTCTTAGCACACATTTGGCAAAGCATTACTTTCTCTGCACATTTTCCACACCCTAAACGCAAATTACAAGATTTAATCTCACAATTTGGAGAAATTCGGCACCTTCTTTTCTTTTGCGCTCTTGTAGGCGTAATTGTTTCCCCTGATGAGGCTTCCTGAATATCAAATTAGCATGACAGCGACGGCCGAATGTTTGTGCAATGGATGTAATCAGAGAGTTGGAATCAATTAAAGATTCTCTAGATCTAAGAATTAATTTTCTTTGGAATATATATTAAGCGATGATTTGATCAGAGTCTTTCCTAATTTGCAAATAGCTCTGTATGTTTTAATGACAAGGTAGCTGGTGCTGGTGGGGAATGATCATTCTTGAAACTCAAACTGATCAAGAATTGTGTGTGTTCAGCAATGAGCCAGGTTAGCATGTTAAACAATCTGCTCTCATCAGCAAATAGAATAATATTATTATGGGCTTGCTTTTGATGATACTCTTCAAGAATTTGCAATTATAAAATCTTCATATATAGTAAATTATTGTATACATTATCCTGTAATTTTTCTTTGTCTCCCATTCCTTAGTATATTTATTATTAGAAATGTTCACATTTAGTAGGAAAAATTATATTTCACACTCATCATATATCAAAGTTCTATGCATTGCAATGATGATGATACCCAAAAGTTATGTATAATGGCAACTTACTATGTCAGCATATTGAATATGCATGATATCACTAATGTTTTGTGACCAATGTACGAGGGTCATCCAAAAAGTAAGAATACAACTCTTGTAAAAATTCGAAATATGAATATATTTTAATTAAACTTACTGGGCATGTGCCAAAATATGTTATCATTTCGCCACATAATCGCCGTTGAGGTCAGGGCACTTTTGAAGCCTGGGCACCAGATTTTGTATACCCTCGTCGTATACCTTCTGCTCCACCTCTTGAAGCCACTTTTTCAGTCTCCATGACCTCTTCATCATTCGAAGACTGCTGTCCACCCAAGAACTCCTTCAATTTAGTGAAAAGATGGTAATCTGAGGGTGCCAGGTCCGGAGAGTAGGGTGGGTGAGTCACAATGTCCCATCCAAACTATACGATCAGGTCCTGAGTGAGCCGGGCGGTATGGGGTCTGGCATTGTCATGAAGGAGTGACAACTCCATGAGTCAGCATTCCCCTCCTTTTGTCTTTGATTTTCTTTTTCAACTTCTTCAGGGTCTCACAATATGTAGCAGCATTGATGGTGGTCCCTTTGGGGATGAAATCCACCAATAAGATCCCATTTTGGTCCCAAAAGATGGATGCCATGATTTTCCTCTCTGAAAACTGAACTTTGAATTTTTTGGCTGATGGAGAATGGGTATGGCGCCACTGCAGAGACTGTCTTTTTGACTCAGGAGTATAGTGACACACCAATGATTTGTCCCCAGTTACAATTGAGTCAAGAAAGGATTCACCCTCAGTTTGAAAACGTTCCAGAAATTTCCGTGCAGCCAAAGCCCGATTTTGGCGGGGTTCCAGAGTCAATATTTTTGGCACCCACCATGCACACAATTTCCTAAACCCATGTGTTTTTGACATGATTTCACCCAGGAGACTTCGTGAAACATGAGGGAAACTTTCTTTGAGGGTGTGAAGAGTCATACGACGATCATCACGTACTTTTTTCCTACCTGTTGCACAAGCTCATCTGAAATGACAGATGGTCTCCCACTCCTTTCTTCGTCATGGGTGTCAGTACGGCCTTCCTTAAATAACCTAACCTACTTTGTAACATTCTGACAATTCATTACCTCAGCTCTGTAGGTTACCACAAGCTGGCAATGGATACTGGCCATTGATTTGTTACCCAAAGTGAGGAACCATATGACTGAGCGAATCTTACACCTATGGTAGGTGGAGCAAACAGAGGACAAAATACTTGATATGTTAGGCTGCTGCGACGACAATTCGTAACAGACTGAGGTGCGAGATGGCTTATTTTGACCACCGGGAATCCCCCTAAACGTCACAGGTGCCAACATTGAAAAAAACCCTATGGCTTACACAGCCCTTGTATTCTTACTTTCTGGACGTCCCTCATAAATTAAGGAAACAACCACAAAACACTGTTTTTTTCCAAAGTCTTTTAAAACAATCTTTACCAGCAATTCAGGAAATGAATGGTTTTGGTGTTTAATTATTAGGGAAGAGAAATTATTTTTGCACCATGGCATCAGGAAGGCTGGTTGCTCTGATTGTTCCATTACTCAAAACATTCAAGATGCTATGAACTTAATGCCCCTGCCTTCCAATAATATCCTAAATTATGAGGTAAATACAGAATTACTACCCACCTTCTGTCCATTTCTGACAAACATAGCGAACCAATTCCTCACTTGCTGGTCATTTCCCAAAAGAAGGCCAGAAACAAAGGCCACTACATCACTTCCCTCTGCTACTGACCGATCTTCCACCCCCTTTGGCAAAATTCCTTCATCAGCTATTTGCCTATGCTCTAGACTAAGTAGAATGGCTAAAGCAGGCATTCTGCAAAGCTCCACCTACAACAATGAGAATCATAAACATTTCACAACATAAAAACGAACCAAGCAACAACTCTCTACAGTATAGTATGACATTACTCATTAAATATATGCTCCCCTTAGAAAAAAAAAACAATGATGTTCTTCAGGTCAGTGTTGGGCTCCAAGCCAGAAAAAGAAAATTCAGAACTAGAGAACGAGGAAACTATGACTGCAAAGAGTCTGCATGAAAATACCTAAGAAAAGGAAATTCCTGTGGCAGTCCAAAATGTTCTCCACAAAGAAAAATCTATGGAGAGAATTGGTAAGGGGACTTCCAGGCCAAAGATATTGGACAACTTGGAGGAAAGGAAACGTCAAAGCATAAATATTGCATATATAAAGAAAGAGACTGGAAGATTATGTGATGATAGAAATGCAGAAAAAGGAAAAATGAACAGGGAAGAGATTAGTATCCAGAAATTTAAAATAAAGAAAAGAATGGGCCAAAATAGATAAGACAAACGAGAATATGATTTTTAAATAATAATTAAACAACTTTCACAAGAAATGACTTACACATTTGGCACGAATGGCTAGAAACTGAACAGGATTCATCTGACACAGCAGACTGAGCGCCTTCATTCGAATCCTACCACCTGTGTTCTCCTCCTCTTGTCTTTCTCCATTGGCTATTATGTGTGTGCAAACTGAAACAGTTCAATCACTTAAGTCGACATCAAAATATTGACCTTACAGTCTCACGGTAAAGGCAAGAATTCTTCAAGCCGAAGATTATTGAAATTACGTTATTTACCCTCTTTGAACGAATCTGGTGAATTAGCTATAACCCAGCAGATTATTTGAGGACCATGCTTTACATGAAGAAGGGTCTCCACTATATCCGTTATAGATAGAATGGATGGAAGTTCTGCAAGGGCAATACAAATCACATCACAAACTTCTTCTATATAGACAGAATTATCGAAGAGGTCCGATTGTTTAGCATAAAATTCATGGCGTTGATCATGTACCTTGAAGAAAAAACAGATTTCTGAATGATGGTGCCAAAATTTCAGTAAAAGCTAATGGTTATGAGAATAACAGAAACATTCACTTTACCTGAGATTGAATGAAAAGTATTTCACTGAGAACCAAACGTAAACGACGAGTTGAATCACTTCGTTCGAATTCTAACGCCATACTAGACTGAAGAGACTGAACGAGTAAGCTATCCTGCTGCGTTGTTCCTATTTTTTGCCTAAAGTAAAATAAAGATAAAACAATGTCTCGGGAGAGTCTAAAACATACCGCAAAGAAAGATAAGTTAATTACCTTAATTGTTGTTCCTTTTTGACGTCAGTTTCGAGGGTATGAAAATCAATTGATAATAGTGCGACGATGGCATTGACTAGCTCAATACCTGACAACAATGTTAAGATACCTTTCCTAGCTTCGGCGCATTCCCTTGTCAAATCTATCGGTGATATCAAACTCATTCTCACTAAGCATGGCAATATTGGACGCAATTCCTTAGGGGTACACTTAGATAACTCTCCCACGTTAAGATTTTGAATTGCTTTAAACACCTTTGGGGAAACTGTGCACTCACAATTCATTTTCTCTAAGCTCAACTTTAATCACGTCAGCGCACACAAAACACACAGCCTCACATCACTATACCAACATACAATAAATAACTTACGTCCAATAGTAGGATTCGATAAATAAATAATTATCTTAAAGACCCTAATTTTCAGTAAAATTCCTCAAATCTCCAACTTATATCGAATAACATAGTCAGAGCAAACAATGCAAATTAATGTGGACACCAATGGTACGAACCTGTACCAACGTTAATTAAGGCTCCCCTGTGGCTCCTATGATGTACAGGGTACAGGATGTACACCACAAAACAATGTACACCACAACACGGGGCCGAAACCAGCGGGGGGAATCTACATGTTATAACCGTCGTAGGCTGTTTTTATTTTTTTTCCTCTATATAAGAAGTACCATATAGCATTATCAGGTAGCGCTACTACTATATTTTCAAATAGTTCACTTCTTCGCCGCAGAGATGGCACTGCACGCGTGTGGCGGAATGTTTGAATTGAAATTTTTTGTTGCAGGAATCTTACTCAGGTTTCCAGCAGGGTTGCTTCAATCCATGATGATGGCATTTTGGAAAACATGTGGCCATCTTCAGAACAGTGATGCAGAAAGACTATGCCTCTCACTTCTCCAATTGGGTGGAGGTAGTGGATCAGGCCACCATTATGGGGACCATTGGTAGGGGTGGCCTACCATGTGAAGGGACCAACTCCCCAACATTGGTGACCACCCACACCATAATGGTGGCCTGATCCATTACCTCCACCCAATTGAAGAAGTGAGAAGCATACTCTCTTAGCATCTGCATCATTGTCCTGAAGATAGCCACAGGGTTTCCAAAATGTCATCATCATGGATTGAAGCAACCCGACTGGAAACCTGAGAAAGATTCCTGCATGTTATTCACATATGTCATGTTATAGAAAAGTATCATATGATCTTTAGAAATTAAATATATTTT
>KZ309610.1:65592-76226 GCA_000376725.2 Ladona fulva
GTATTTGGCTTTATTAGTTCATTGCGGCCTAAGTTTTATTTTATGGTTATGACTTCTTCCTAAAAAATTTGGAGTTTCGATTAAGCTTTTAAAACCCTCCCATCCCTTACTGCCCGCAATAATCTGGTAAACACAACCCAGTCTGTTTATTTTCCTCTCTAGCGATTCCCATCCAAGGACCTTTAACATTTCTGAGACGCTATCTCTTCTTTTAAACCATAACGTAACGAGCTGCCTTTCTTTGAACTTTCTCTAATTTCTTTATGCGACAATTCTCATAAGGATCCCACTATTTTCATGTCAGTCCCTGAAAAGTGTCAAAAATCCACCAAAAAATGAATTGTTAGTGTGGTCAATGGTTTTTTAGAGGCATATACTTTGGTCATGCACAAAAAAATGGCAAAATAAAATCAAAAAATTAATTTTTCAATGCAATAAATGTAATAATAACAAAAATCTATAAAGGAAAGTATTGAATTTGTTTAAAAGAGTAACAATATATAATTATACAAATAGATGCATCTGAAACATCTAAAGGATATCGGAGTCCAAAAAAGTTAAATATTAATTTACATTAGTTTGTAATTACAACAATAATAAGTAAAATTTGGCTATCACAATTTTAGCATATTACATCTTGTAATACATGTTACATCTTTATTATCTGCAATATTCTTAAATTAATCAAATAAGTGTTTATTACAATATATTTTATTTATACAACAAATAATATATTGCCAATAATCAGAAAGGAATATTCAACTGAGAACTGTAGATTTTAAAAAATCACCTAATTATTCCAGAACTAATGTTATAAATTCATATGAATTATATTAACAATTTTTAATGGTATTTGGTCATTTATTATGTACAATTGCAAAACTGACATATTGAATTTATCTACTAATATCTCAACAATATTTAACCTTTATGCCTTAGACTTATCCTATTTTCCTAGCACCATGATCCTTATTTTGTTTTTTTTTTTTATTTCAAGCTTACGTGAAATTGCATTCACACATTTATATACCATATAAATTCATAATTATGCATTATTTTTCAGATTTACAATGTTTTTTGTACTTTTTAATGGTGTGGTATGCCTCGAAACATTCAATGACACACAACACAGGTTTTTCTGGAAACTGATTGCAAAAGTATGTCATCTGCTTTCTTTTACATTTCCTTTTTCCCTTACTTGAGCATTTGGAAGGAAGAATACTGCAAACAATACAATCTTGGGAAATGCCACTCTGTCAGCCTTAAAAGATGGGGAGAATCAAATTCAGGATCGCCCCTCTGCTGACTATCTTTCTTGTATCCTTCCATTAGGCCATCTATAACCAATTCCCGAAATCTTCCTTGTGTTATTTTGTTTAGTTTATTCTGAAAGTTGTAAGCTATCCAGCCATTACATCCAGCCAATCGTTCTTCCTTTCCTATCCAATCACTTTTTCTCTTCAGAGTCCATTTTACTGATTCATTTGCTGCCATTATTATCCTGAAAAATTCCCATTTAAATTAATAGTACTATTAAATACCTACATAATCATTACAATGACACGAAAAACACAGAATAATTCACCTGTCTATTGTTGAAGTCAACGTAACGTAACTTGGTTGACGACATGCGATTAACCCTTATAGTGCGAATGGGCCAATCTATAGGCCCACGGGATATGTACGAAAATGCCATGGGCCGATCTGTAGGCCGGGTGTTTTTGCGCTTTGGCCCTTTCTTCCCTACACCTCACATTGCTTCATAAACACTCTTAAAATATCTGTGATGCTTCTCTACCACTGTTGATGAAAAGTTTCAATGACAGTGCAATGTGTGTACGGATTTTTGACTAGGAAAACATTGGCTGTTTTTTTTTCTGCCGCAGCATATCTGGTGTTGTTGCATTGCTGATTGCTTAGTTGCAATGTAAGCTGCCACACTCTCATCGCACTTTGTATTACCACTAATTTTGAGTTCTGACCTTCTACTCATGGCCATTCTAAACATTTCTTCGATATCTCTCATGCTTATCCATCTCAAGGGATATCATTCATTTTGTCCATGCAGCATCATCGGCTCTCTTCTCCACTATAGCTCCTTTTGCTATTGCTTTGAAAGGACTGCAGTACTGAGTTCTCTTTTGCTATAGTTTCTTTCTGACTTTTGTTATTTTGTTAAGGATTTAGTTAATTGAAGTAATAAAAAGAAAGGTATTTCCTTTTTCTTTGAAGATGTTAACTTCCACTTGCTCTGAGAGATTTGCAGAAAATAAGAATATCTGCTGAAAAATACTCCGGAATATGCACATGCTTTTATATGGAATATACAAATGGGCTCAAATCCTTAAAGAATCGAAAAGAAATCGGCAACTATTGCCCTCCAGAAGACTTTGTTTGGAGATTAACCAACTCATCAAAGGAAAGATACAAAATAGTCGAAAAGTTTTCCTAAGGGCGTGGGGTAAATCCAATTTCGGCAGCTAAGGGTAGTTGTAGCCAGATCGGATATATCTGATTTTGGCAGGTAAAGAGTTAAAGATGGTAGCCATGGAACTATGGAGTCTTTGTCAATCTTTAGTTATTGGCACTTGACAACATATACACTATTATCTTATTTGGACAGTATGAATAAATTAATGATTATTTCTTGTAAAAATGTAATAATTTCTAATATTCTGTTNTTCTAAAAAAATTCTTTAAAGATTTAAAGGTAATTCTAAGGAATATCTTACAATTCTCTCATTTTTCTTTTTGGATAAGATCTGTTACATTAACCATTATATGACTACAGAGTTTTTTATTATCTCAAGTGAAAATGTGCTCATTTTTCAGGTACCCTATGTGCCTCTACTTTTTAGACCTTCTTCAGTATGAACATTTTCGACGAGAAGTAGTGAATGCCCAGTGCACCAAGTTTATCGATGATCAACAAATCTTGCTTTGGCAGCATTATACTAGGAGGAGAACACGATTACTTCAGATGCAGATGCAGAACAACATTGGCGTTGGTGGGGTGACACATCAGCACAATATGTCAGCAGGTGGCAGTACCCCTCTGCAATCCGGAGGACAGACACCTAATCAAACTGTCTCAAGGAAGCCTTAAGGCTAGCATTTTCCTGTTCTGTTTCTATTTTCCACCAATTGTATCTAACTTTGAATGATATTGTATTTTGAGCCATGTTATCTCTGTGATTAGATTCTAATGGTGTGTAAGGAAACCTTATTTATTGGAAACAGATTAATACATGTACATTTCACCACTACTGAAGTAGAACTGCACAAGTTGTGATAAGGTGATGTTTGAAAGCACTATGTAATCATTCATTTCCCATATTTTCATAACGTTTTTTATCATGCTAAATAAATAAATGGATTGAGCCTGCATGTTTAACTGAGCATCCATCTTCATCACTTCATTAAGCAATTTAATTAATCCAGATGCTTTTGATCTCAAAGATCATCTGCCTGTTAAGCCAATTGATATTTGATTTAAACATTTGTAGAAGTGTAATGAGAAACTACAAATAAAGTTGTAACCTAATTGGTAAGGATTATCTGTAAAGGTAAACAGAGGACTGGTTATACAGATGGAAAACTTCCAGAAGACAAGCAGTATTTTTAGCGAGAAATCCCAGGTTAAAGTATAATGCATTAAGTTTCATTCCTAGTTCATCTTGTGTATGACAAATGCAAGTACTCCTGAATAAATTGCTTGAGAATTTGCGAGGTTAGATTCAGTGCTTAACTGTAACACAAGGGGATATATAAATACTGCTCATTTCACATAACAGAACTGAAGCATGCCAAAAATCATACTTATAACTGCAATCAAGCTATGGAATTCTTTTTATCCTGGTATAAAGTTCTCCGTATCCTCTCACTCTTTTAAGAGAATGCTCATATTCAGAATTATATCCCCTATATATTAAACCATACTGTTTTCAATCTGATATTAAAAATTCATTGGCCTTTCCCACTCGCATTAACTCATTTTCATACAATCTTGTCATACCTGATTTCCTTATCCTGAGTCTCTATCTTTCCTATCCAATACTGGTAACTACTATTTTCTATTTAGTTTCTGGTCATTCCATCCAATTCACACATTTGTACGTTCAAATAAATACTCTTGCCTTCTTCAGACTCATTATTTGTAAGAAAATATCTTTATATTTAAACTTCACAGAATCAGGCAAGGTGTTGTGGTAATCCATAATGGAAAGAATATACGAATGATTTGTACTTTTACCACAAATTTTATTTTCACAAAACAGTTACACGACCGGTTTCGAACAATTAATCGTCATCTTCTGGTGACAATACTCTAAAAATCAAACCTGTAAATACTAGCTAGCTAAAGGGGGGAAAAAAGGGAAGGAGTTTAGGGGAAGATGAAGAAAAGGTGGGAGTTAGAGACTAAGAAGGTAAAGAGAAAGGGGCATCGTTTTTGTGAGAAAGAACAGAGTTGATCAGCAGGGAGTGAGAAGAAAAAAGATGCTCGTTAACTAAGGAATATTTGGGAGTATAGGTATGTCTGCGAATTTCTAGTTGTTCTAAATATTCTGGATATTTGGGACAAAATCTGAAAGGTGATTGTTCTCTAGGAGATGTTTTGAGAAGTGGGAGACAGAAGAGTTATTTCTAAAGCGTCTAAAATGTTCCTTGGTTCTAGTGGAAAAGCTGTGGGAGGTCTGACCAACGTAAGCTGCATTTTGCAGTCATTGCATTTTAATCTGGAAATTCCTGCTTTTTCTAAGGGGTTGTGTTTATCTTTTCCGTTACACAGAATTGTTGTTGAGAGGAGTATTAAAAGAAGCCTTTAATTTATCTTTGGGGAAAAGATGTGACAATTGGAGGGATAAAGAATTAATTAAAGTTAATTTAAACCATTTATAACTTAAGGAATCTTTAGTAGGGGAGAAAATTTGATGAAGGGCAGTGGTTCTTAGTTTACGGGCCAGAAGTTTATCAATGATATGGATAGGATATCTGTTTCTTGAAGCATTGCATTTAATTGTGCCTAATTGTAGCTGCTTTCCATTCCCTCATCAATAGACTGGTTACTATTCCCCTTTCACCATTTGATTTTCAAAGAGAATCCTTCCCTTCTTTTTAAATTTCAGTTGCTACTGTCAGTAAGTTTTCCAGTTTTTTCACACCCCCTTCTTGTGGGTATTTTCTCATAGGGTTTTATTTATTTTTCTTAGATGCAAACTTTTTTACAACCCATATAATATTTCCTTCCTATTGCCTGTTTCTTCTCTTCTACAATTTCTAAACCTAAATGGTGTTTGTGATTCATAAGTAGCTTCTCTTACTGCAGTCTACCTTCTTTTATCCAATTTCATTTCTAGTGATGGGACACTACCAATATTTTTCCAATTAAATTCCTGATATTTGTCTATTCAACTATGATTCCCAATTAAATTTCATTATGCTTAGTTGGTTTGGGATTGCAATAGAGACAACATTAATTTTTGTTCATTATATTTTTATAATTCATTTTCCATGATAATATTTAAATCAATATGTTATAATATTGAATAAAATGGTATGGAACAAAGCAATTAAAAATCACAACCAAACATAGATAAGAAAAAAAGAAATGGACCAAAAATATTGAGAAAGAGCAGAAAAAGGGAAAACAGGATCAAGTTCACAAGAAAATCAGAGCCCTGCAGTACTAACCTAGAACAAAATCTGTAGTAGTAACAAATGAAGAGGGAATATTGCTGATAGACCGTGAAAAGGCACATATGTTCTCGATAAAAAGAATACATAGAAGAACTGTATGATGGTAAGGACTTGAAGGATGAAAATAATCTAATTGAAAATATCAGTGAGTGTGAAAGAGAAATGCAGGGTTCCCCAATCACGAGACATAAATTTGAACATGCCCTTCAGAGTCTCAAAGACGGAAAAGCAACTGATGTGGATGGCATCCCTGCAGAATTGCTGAAAAATTTAGGTGTTACCTAAGTAACATGAAAGACCAATGTATAAATTCCTCACGGGTTATCAGTAGGGTTAAATTGGTGATTAACACCAATGTTTCGGCCGCAAACTCAGCAGCCATCCTCAGGATGTCGAAGTTAGGTTTTGATCGTACTTATATATCTTTGTTAATGGCATATTTCTCTTGTATGCATAACAGCGCATTTTGATTGGTCTGTTCTTGTCATTGTTGGGAAATTTTCCTAATCGTACCATTCTAACATTTGCTAAGGTTGTAGCCTTCGTCGCGGTTCATATTCTCTCTGTGGAAGTGGATCTCAATTGCCTCTGTAGTAGCGGTTAGGTGAATAATTGACGCCGCTACTAACGTTTAATAGAGCTTTTATTGCAACTGAACTTTACACTAATTGTGAGGTAAATATTGACTCTTCGAGCACGTGGTCGCGAGTAGGATCTGGATCCGGACGGATGCGTCTAGACTGCTCTCTGGTCTCATTAGGACTGTCATAATGGCGGTCAGTCTGGAAGTGTCGTGGGCGAGCATAATGCGCTGCGCTCGCGGCGGCATACTAATGAACTGCAAAGGTAATGGCCGCTACAGCACCCCCCTGGCAGTGATAAGGTCTATAAAAAAAAAATAGCAATAATTAGATATCATAATCTATGAAATGTTTTGGGAAATGGACAGTCCGTCCATGTCTTGTTTTTTTTTTCTTTGGTCGGCGGGGCCGTGTCACGCTCTTGTGTGCGCTTTCTTCCTTCTTCGTCCTCGTCCACCAAAACGTAGGCTGGCTTCAACCGGTCAATGGAAACAGTATCTTCTCTTGCACCCTTGCGCAAGCGGAAGAACTTCTCTTGGCGCTCGATTACCTCGAACGGGCCTTCGTAGGATGGTTGAAGTCCTTTGGTGGCGTCATTGCGGACAAAGACTTGGCTCGCCGTCGCTAGGTCTCGGAATACAAAAGTTCGCTTTTCACCGTGGCGGGCGGCGGCGGTGGGGCGCAGGCTCTGCATGTACTGCCGAAGTCGTGCTGCGTACTTCGTTATGTCATCGTCCTGCTGACGTTCGGGAACAAAGAATCCTCCTGGTAGGCGAAGGCTCGTCCCAAAGACTAAATTTGCTGCAGTAGTGCCCAAATCCTCCTTCCATGCGGAGCGGATGCCGAGCAAAACTAGTGGTAGGACTTCAGTCCAATCATCCGTCGTGTGGCACATGATGACTGTCTTGAGTTGCCGATGGAATCTTTCAACTACTCCGTTTGCAGCTGGATGATACGCTGTCGTACGAATGTGAGAAGTTCCGGTCAGAACTGACAATTCCCGGAAAACTTCAGACTCAAATTGACGGCCACGGTCAGTGGTGACTCTCAGTGGGGTCCCAAAACGGGATATCCAACATTCAAGGAATGCCTTGGCGACTGTGGGAGCGGTGATGTCGACAATAGGTAATGCCTCAGGCCATCTCGAGAAGCGGTCGATGCAGGTCAGGCAGTACCGGAATCCGTGGGAGTAAGGCATGGGTCCGATTATGTCCAAATGGATATGATCGAAACGAGCGGCGGGAGCTGGAAATGTTCCCAATGGTGCGGTAACGTGGCGCGTTACCTTCGCTCGTTGGCACGGGATACACGTTTGGGCCCAACTCCTGCAATCTTTTCTCATCGATGGCCATACGTATCGGTCTGCCACGAGCCTTATTGAGGTTTTGATACCTGGATGCGCCAAACCGTGCAAGGAATTAAAAACTTGCCGACGGTAGGGCACCGTAACATACGGGCGAAATGTTTCTGTAGTTACATCGCAATAGAGGCTGATGGCTGACCCTGGAATGGTGACTTTCTTGAGTGAAAGCGAGGAGTCTTCCTGTAGGTAATACTTCAGTTCCTCGTCTTCTTCTTGGGATTTGGCTAGTTCCTCCAAATCCAAGGCCTGGTGGATGGCATCGATCCTGGAAAGTGTATCCGCTACGATGTTTTCTCTCCCAGCCACATGGCGAATGTCCGTTGTGAACTGGGAAAGGAAATCGAGGTATCGGAACTGGCGGGGCGATGACCTTTCTGGCTTCTGCTGGAATGCGTAAACCAACGGCTTATGATCTGTAAAAATAAGAAACGGTCGGCACTCGACCATGTGTTTAAAATGTTTTACAGCCTCATACATTGCGAGCAATTCGCGATCGTACGCGCTGTAATTCTGCTGAGGATGGTTTAGTTTCCTCGAAAAGAAGGCTAGCGGTTGCCAACCCCTTTCAGTTTTCTGCTGTAAAGCGGCGCCAACGGCTGTGTCGGAAGCATCAGTGAAGACAGCAAGCGTAGCTCCAGGGATAGGATGTGCCAAGATCGTTGCATATGAGAGGCTTTGCTTACACCGGTTAAAAGCGTCTTCCGCCTCGGCAGTCCATGGGATAGGTGCGCTTCCTTTCGCTCCGGGTCCACTAAGGAGATCGTGAAGGGGTGCCTGCAGGACGGCGGCATTCGGCAAGAAAGGCCGATAAAAATTTACCATGCTCAAGAATTGTCGAAGACGTTTGACCGTTGTCGGCTTAGGAAAATTTTTAATGGCCTCAGTCCTGTCTGGCGGCGGTGCAGTCCCGTCTCTGGAAACGCGGTACCCGAGGCATGTTACTTCGGCCGCTGCAAAAACACACTTTGCGGGATTAATTAACACACCGTGCTCACTTAATCGTGTGAAAAGTTGACGGAGATGCACTAAATGTTGGTCTTCCGAGTCGGATGCAACGAGAATATCGTCAATATATACATACACAAAATCTAAATCTCGCACAATTTCATCCATAAACCTCTGGAAATTCTGTGCAGCGTTTCTGAGGCCGAAAGACATGAAGGGGAATTCAAAGAGGCCGAACGGAGTCGTAATGGCCGTCTTTGGAATATCCTGGGGGTTCAATGGGATCTGGTTGTACGCCTTCATCAAGTCGATGGTGGAGAACATAGATTTTCCTGCCAGAAGATGGGAAAAATCTTGGATGTTGGGGACAGGATACTTATCTGGGATTGTGCGCGCATTGAGGCCACGGTAGTCTCCACAGGGGCGCCATCCCTCGTCCTTCTTCGGAACCATGTGGAGGGCGGATGACCAACAGCTCTGAGATCGGCGGGCGGTTCCCATTTGGCACATTACTTCAAACTCTCCTTTGGCGGCGCGAAGCATATCGGGCGCCAGGCGTCTCGGTCTGCACGTCACCGGCGGGCCAGGAGTGGTACGAATGTGGTGAACAGTGGAGTGTTTCACCTCTTTTGGCATTCCAGGAGGGGAAGTAATTTTCGGAAAATTCGCCAAAAGCTCGCGAAAACAACACTTGCTGCTTATTGTTTTTACGCGGCCCCTTTCATTGATAGCACAAATGCCGAAAACCGATAATGATGTCACACTGTCTAAAAGTCTTTGGTTTCGCACATCGACACACAGTCCATNACCGGCAATTGGGAGACCCGGGTTCGATTCCCGGTCCCGTCAGACTTTTTTCAAGTCCATTCTTCCTTGGGATTTTTCCTGGGTGCTCACCATCTTGCGCAAAGTCATCCTTACCCATTTTCTACAAAGTACTCTCCTGCATAATATATAACAGACTTGACAAATATGGTGAAAAGATTATAGGGGAGTATCAATGTGGGTTTAGGAAGGGTCGTTCGACTGTTGACCATTTGCATATGTTGCGACAATCCGAGAAGTGCTATGAATGTAACATAACACTTCATAACCTCTTCATTGATTTCAAGCAAGCATTTTACAAAATCAACGGAAACAAATTATTAAAAGCCTTAATTGAACTAGGAATACCCAGAAATTTAATTGACTGGTGAGGGTAACTTCATGGGGATCCAAAGTAAGAGTGGTCATAAATGGGGATTTGACTGATGATTTTTGAATTAATGCTGGTGTAAGACAAGGGGATGCATTATCTGCATTATTATTCAACCTCATACTTGAAGCAGCAATGAAAGACATAGAACAGGGCCCTATAAATACCAGAACAAAACAAATAGCAGCATATGCAGATGACATAGTTTTGATTGCCAGAAGTGAAAGAGCTTTAAGAGAGATATTTCAAAATATTGAGCCAAAAGCAATGGAACTAGGACTTGTTATAAATGAAGAAAAGAGTAAATATCTAAAAATGAAGAGAGGTCCAGATAATATAACTGACGAGATAAATATCGATGGTTTTATTTTTGAGGGAGTAGAGACATTTAAATATCTTGGTTCAGTTGTCAATCACAATAATGATTTAACTGAAGAAATTAGGAGTAGAGTTACCGCAGGAAATCAGGCTTATTTTGCCTCTAAACAGCTTATGGTGTCAAAATTACTGTATTGACATAGCAAGATGAAAATATATCAATCAGTCATAAGACCCATTGTGATGTACGAGTGTGAAGCATGGTCCATTACAAAGTAACAGGAAGATATGCTCAATGTGTTTGAAAGGAAAGTGATGAGAAAAATCTATGGCCCAGTACAAAATGAAAACGGACTGTGGAGGATTCGGACAAATGAAGAAATAAATGATCTTATTCAAGGAGAGAACATTGTTCGATTCATTAAAGCCCAGAGGATCAGGTGGCTTGGACATCTACACCGCATGGAACCCTCAAGATCCGTTAAGAAAATCGATGACTGGAGACCCACAGAGGGAAGACCAAGAGGCAGGCCTC
>KZ309611.1:14580-36463 GCA_000376725.2 Ladona fulva
ATATAGATATATATATATATACACACACAATCTAAATTACAGTAACTAATTGATAATGTTTTCTCTTCTATGGGTTCATTAAGTGTTGATGAATCTAAAAGGGAAGGAAATAATTCTAAAAACCACCATTCAAAAAATAACTCAGAAGACTTCTCTTCAGACAAGTGAGTAATATTCTTTTTTGACTTGTTAGCAATAATCACAATATAAGTTTTACCATGCTCAAAGATATCTTAATCTTTTTGATACATCCGTATTCTCATAGAATCATATCAGTATTCGAAGGCTTAAGTAGAAAAAAATCTCTCAGACACGAAGCACTCCTGCACCTCTACTTATGACAGTTGACTTTTTGGTTCCTTTCACGGCAGGACTCTGGGGAGGTTAATGGCTCCTAATGCAGAATTTCTAAAGAAATCTTAGCAAAACTAAATGTTGTTGCAGTTATTTTTCTGAGAAATCATTTTTTGCACACTTGGCCAATATGGCTCTCGTGTTGAAAATTATATGCTTTGCTCATGATAGACAACTTTAAATCTAACCTCTACTGTTGATATCTACATATTTACCAATCATTCATAATGATACTTAAATATCTACTATTTTCTGTAAATATGTTAATATTATCAGTAAAATTTTGTTGAAAAACTATAAATTGAGAGCAAAACATGAGATTCACAACTATGACTACATATTGACTAAAAGAGCAAGATGTCATACTTAAGCAAAACTTCTTCAATAATATTTATTTAACCGTGGCCCCATGCTTTGAAAGGGACTGAGCATTTGCCATATGACCCATGTAGTTGACAGGAGATGGGTAAGGAGACCTGCAAATTACAGCCAAAAGGTGAGAAAGAAATTAAACAGGAAGTTATACTTTCCCTTGAAGGATATTCTTGTGCCTATATCATCTATAAACCACTGTAGCTGTTAGTATAGGAATCGTCCTTTATTAACCCTTTCCGTGCGTCGATGATTTTTAATGGTCTATCCCCTGGCGGCAGTATTTTTTTCTTTAACTTTGCTTTAAAAACTATTTTACTTATCATATTTAATAACCCTAACTCTGTTGTGTAATTTTTTTTTGAATCGGAAAAAAATTTTTTCTTGACTTCTTAAGAAGTCATACGCCACCGGCAATAAACTCTGACATATGCAACCCGCACGACATTTTTTCCCTTTCTTTTCCGACGATATCTTAGAAGTTATCGAAAGAGATTTATTCATAATAAACAATAATTCGTAATTATATTTATATTTGACACATTTAAAATAGATACAGTAATTAATTCGTGTTTTTTCAATGACACACAGACATACGTAAATATTTTTATTACCAATTCTTTTCGAAGGAAAAATGCTAAACAAGAGCTAATAATTTATTGTACAGTAATTTAAAATACAATAATACTCAACACAATAATTTAATGTTATTTACAAAAATCATTTTTTAAAACCCTGCTAATGAAAATAACTATTTACAAAGTCAAAGGTACTAATTGTATCTAAATTAAAATTTAAAAAATATTTTGTTACAATATATTAAAGTAAAACTTAGCATGAACATGAAAGACAAGTTTATCTAATATTATTGTTAATAGTAAAATTACGAGCAATTTATAAGTTTCTGAAATGTTAATTATTAATTTTAAATATTATGAAGTTAAACTAAAGATACATATTAAACTTAATTAAATACTATATTAAACTTAACACTACAAATTCTTGTGATAGTCAATGAAACATGGTCTCAAACATAGTCCAGGTTCATCGGGACAATCAGGGCAGTAGGTGGTCACGTTCTTTCTTACATCTTTGGAATAACAAACACGACATCTTTTCTGCTTACGTCTATTACTAATTACTTGACTAAGGAAATCTGGAAAATGACTAACACTAAGCGTAGAACTACTTTGAATAGTCATCAGGCTATCAGGTAATAAAGAACTGATTAATTTTAATCTAAAATCGTACAAACTAAGTTTTTTTGTACTATACCTATTATACAGTATAAAGCTATTTATTAGCATTAACTGAAATATATGTATAGCAAGTTTCTTGTACCACTTCATTGTCTTACGTTCACAAGGATAATAAGACAATAACTGGTCGCAGAGGTCAATACCACCCATGTAGGTATTGTATTGCCCAACTGCTTCCGGTTTATTCCTAATGACCCCTCTACTGTTTGGTACCTCGATAAATCGGCTACCAAATTCAGAGCTGATCATAAGGACATCACGCCTGTCTTTCCACTTGAGAACGCAGACACCTTTATTGTTCCAGCGGTGGATTTCCTCGCCTTTACATAACTTTTTGTTTGATACTTCGGCAGGATTTCCTTTTCTGTTGGCTCTTAGAGTCCCAGTACAATATATTTTATCGTCTAGGAGTTCTTCAGCCAGTTTTACACTACTATAAAAATTATCCATATATACAGCATGACCTAAACCCTCCCTCCCTTCTAAAAGTTTATGGACAACTTTGTCCACGTGACCGCGACCACCTACCTCACTGTCCGCTTGCCCAGTGTAAACAATGAAGTTTAAGACGAGCCCCGATGGCTCCGTCAGCATGTAAACTTTGAGTCCATACCTATGCCGCTTATTTTTAAGAAACTGACGGAAGATCAATCGACCCCTCCACAACACCATGGACTCGTCGACACATAATTCCTTCCTCGGGGAATAAATATCGTTCATCCGCTCATGGAATAAATCGATGAGCGGCCTGATTTTATAGAGTCTGTCCTTTGGTATTGGTTCGTCTGATTCTGGGTTTTTGGAGAAATGGAGGGCCTGCAAAATCCCTTGGAAGCGATCTCTGGACATGAAATTAGAGAAGCACTTTAGGTCGAAGAGCTTCCCTTTCCTCCAATAATCATTGAGCCGGTTTAATCTAATTGTGCCCATATGTAATAGGAGGCCCAGAAAAATGTGAAACTCCCTCACAGTCAGCTCCTTCCATAGGGTAATCCTAGCCCGTGGGGAAGGATTTTTGAAAAATATTTCCTCAGCCTGGATGTTTGTCTCTTTGACAACATGGTCATAAAAGCCATCTGTGGCAAAGAGATTGAAGAAGTCCCTAGGCGTATTTCCTTCGGGCAACTTCTTCAATCCCTGCGACCCGGCAAAAACAAAGGGCTCTTTACTCGGCTGGTCGGCTACCCATGCCGAGTAATCCCTTACGGTCCCACTTGAAGTGGGCTCCGGCGTTGGAATGGGTGAAGATGTGCAAAACCGTGGAGAGGCGTCAGCTGCTGGATCTTCCTCACCACTGTCGCTTTCCTCGGAGTCATCACCTTCGCTCCATTCCCATTCAGATCCCGAGTCGTCGTCTTCGGCAAGGAAAGATTCCAGCATCGTCCCAATCTCTTGCTCGCTCAGCTCCGCAACCTCTTCCCTTTTCCTTGCTGAATCTCCTTTCCTTCTCTTGGTGGAGAGGCCTATGATATACCACAATGGTAATTATTAAAGCGAAAAAACTAATTAATGAATTTTTTTGCTAAATATTGGAGAAGATATGAGATACATACCAGAAGTAGAAGGAACTGGTTCTGTCTCATCCTTCCTCTCTCTTTTCCGCTCCATTTTTTTTCTTCTCCAAGTTTTTTCTAGGGAAAAATATCTCCAATTACTTTCACACCACTTCCCAACTTACTTCTATTCAATATCATATTTACGACAGTAATGGTAATTTACATTCTAGCTCTACATATTGCTAAGTAGAGTTCTCTAACATGTTGATATTATTTAGACCAGGGCCGGCTCGAGGTGTATTAGCTCACTGGGCTGGGAGTCATACATGCAAGCCCCTTCTAAATAGATCCTTTAAAGACCCATTTTTTAAACTCCTACTTTTTCGATTTTTTCGGTATTCAATAAAATAAATTTTTACTGCATTTCAATACAATGGAATTGTCATTATGTATTCTCCTTACTCGCACTTAAATATTAAAACTAAGTAATTAAATAGATTAATGCGGAGCAAATTCACTTTAAGAATCGTTGATTGTTATTTGTTTAGATGATTGAGTTTTATTAATACTGAAACTGTTGAAGTTAAAGATACTTATCACCCCAATTTTGTTCTAAAAGAAATTATCAGAAAACTTCCCATTACCGAATATCCCATAAATTCACTTTAAGAATCGTTGATTGTTATTTGTTTAGATGATTGAGTTTTATTAATACTGAAACTGTTGAAGTTAAAGATACTTATCACCCCAATTTTGTTCTAAAAGAAATTATCAGAAAACTTCCCATTACCGAATATCCCATAAATTCACTTTAAGAATCGTTGATTGTTATTTGTTTAGATGATTGAGTTTTATTAATACTGAAACTGTTGAAGTTAAAGATACTTATCACCCCAATTTTGTTCTAAAAGAAATTATCAGAAAACTTCCCATTACCGAATATCCCATAAATTCACTTTAAGAATCGTTGATTGTTATTTGTTTAGATGATTGAGTTTTATTAATACTGAAACTGTTGAAGTTAAAGATACTTATCACCCCAATTTTGTTCTAAAAGAAATTATCAGAAAACTTCCCATTACCGAATATCCCATAAATTCACTTTAAGAATCGTTGATTGTTATTTGTTTAGATGATTGAGTTTTATTAATACTGAAACTGTTGAAGTTAAAGATACTTATCACCCCAATTTTGTTCTAAAAGAAATTATCAGAAAACTTCCCATTACCGAATATCCCATAAATTCACTTTAAGAATCGTTGATTGTTATTTGTTTAGATGATTGAGTTTTATTAATACTGAAACTGTTGAAGTTAAAGATACTTATCACCCCAATTTTGTTCTAAAAGAAATTATCAGAAAACTTCCCATTACCGAATATCCCATAAATTCACTTTAAGAATCGTTGATTGTTATTTGTTTAGATGATTGAGTTTTATTAATACTGAAACTGTTGAAGTTAAAGATACTTATCACCCCAATTTTGTTCTAAAAGAAATTATCAGAAAACTTCCCATTACCGAATATCCCATAAATTCACTTTAAGAATCGTTGATTGTTATTTGTTTAGATGATTGAGTTTTATTAATACTGAAACTGTTGAAGTTAAAGATACTTATCACCCCAATTTTGTTCTAAAAGAAATTATCAGAAAACTTCCCATTACCGAATATCCCATAAATTCACTTTAAGAATCGTTGATTGTTATTTGTTTAGATGATTGAGTTTTATTAATACTGAAACTGTTGAAGTTAAAGATACTTATCACCCCAATTTTGTTCTAAAAGAAATTATCAGAAAACTTCCCATTACCGAATATCCCATAAATTCACTTTAAGAATCGTTGATTGTTATTTGTTTAGATGATTGAGTTTTATTAATACTGAAACTGTTGAAGTTAAAGATACTTATCACCCCAATTTTGTTCTAAAAGAAATTATCAGAAAACTTCCCATTACCGAATATCCCATAAATTCACTTTAAGAATCGTTGATTGTTATTTGTTTAGATGATTGAGTTTTATTAATACTGAAACTGTTGAAGTTAAAGATACTTATCACCCCAATTTTGTTCTAAAAGAAATTATCAGAAAACTTCCCATTACCGAATATCCCATAAATTCACTTTAAGAATCGTTGATTGTTATTTGTTTAGATGATTGAGTTTTATTAATACTGAAACTGTTGAAGTTAAAGATACTTATCACCCCAATTTTGTTCTAAAAGAAATTATCAGAAAACTTCCCATTACCGAATATCCCATAAATTCACTTTAAGAATCGTTGATTGTTATTTGTTTAGATGATTGAGTTTTATTAATACTGAAACTGTTGAAGTTAAAGATACTTATCACCCCAATTTTGTTCTAAAAGAAATTATCAGAAAACTTCCCATTACCGAATATCCCATAAATTCACTTTAAGAATCGTTGATTGTTATTTGTTTAGATGATTGAGTTTTATTAATACTGAAACTGTTGAAGTTAAAGATACTTATCACCCCAATTTTGTTCTAAAAGAAATTATCAGAAAACTTCCCATTACCGAATATCCCATAAATTCACTTTAAGAATCGTTGATTGTTATTTGTTTAGATGATTGAGTTTTATTAATACTGAAACTGTTGAAGTTAAAGATACTTATCACCCCAATTTTGTTCTAAAAGAAATTATCAGAAAACTTCCCATTACCGAATATCCCATAAATNTAACAAAATGATTGCATAAACAGAGCATCATCTTTTAATTGTAGGAGCACATCAGATGCTGTATCAACCAGTGTAGACCAATATACTTCAACAGAAGAGTACCTATCAGGGTGAGTATATACCATGCATTCATTAAAACATTTTAATAGGTATTCATTGTTTCTAATATATTTCAGTCTGTAGTTCAGAGAATAATATTCTGTGGAGTAGAAGGGACTACATTAAGGCAAAGGAAACGAGTGGTTTGCTTCTTTTAATTATATTGCCTTTTGACTCATAATGAGTGTTAAATGCTTCAGAAATTTCCAGCAGATTGTACTGAAAATAGCCCTTCCCTTCCAATTTACTCAGGGTTTAAATCAATGCTTGGAAATTTATTAATCACTTCTACAAAATACACGTTTACCTTAGATTGCATACTGTAGATGTATGAGAAAGAAATATTCATATATGCTTGAGAGGAAAAGATGAATTTAAAGGAAAAAACCTCTTTCTTAATTTCATGTCCAGCTTGCTTGTCAATAACCTTTTCATCTTGATGAATGCAGTCTTTGCCATTCCTATNCTAGCGTTCGGCATGACTTCTTAAGAGGTCATACGCACGGAAAGGGTTAATAGAAATATTATTACTAAGGATCCAATCGAAATATCTGAGATAAGGTTCGCCATCGCCACTTTTTGGAACAGTTTTCTGAGATTACATATTGGGTATATTTGTGATAATGTTGGTGACAGTAGGTCAGAAAATACGACTGCTCTATGCACCTGTTCTCCTTCCGTTAGAGAACCAGCGAGTCAGAGGTCCATAACGTTGATTTTGCGGTAAAAAGACATATTCGACTTGATTGACGATTCTAAATTGCGAATTCATTCAATCTGCACTGTCTATAACTCATACAGTTTGAGCTACCATCGCATATACGCAACGTTTCCATCAATGTCTTTCTTAAAATTAGGTCCGTCATTCTAAATGGGTGTCCGCTACGGTAGCCGCCTGCGATGCTCCTACCATTTCTTTAAAACGAACCTCCCACATTTGCAGCGAATATAACTACCATTATGTTTGACATGGTCTCCTGACAATGTTGCAACATGTGTACCAGTGAAGGAATTTTAAGAGTATCCCGAATCTTATGTTACCTGCAATTTTTGAGTTTTTTTTTGCTGCCAACAAACATTTTGTGCAAACCAACATTTTTGTTATTCTTTAATGCTATAGCATTAAAGAATAATTAAAATGTTGGATTTAGGCACTTTAGGCATAAATATTTAGGCACTATGATTACTAGAGTAATTGTAGTGCCTAAATATCAATTTTTAAATAATTGAATTTGTAAAACATTTGAATTTACTTTGTAGTGTCCATGGCTGATGTCTTGATTTGATTCTTCTACTCGTACACACAGCGATTGCTTCCTCTCTTCACCATGTCCACCGATGACATGAGAAGGTTTACATACAATCCGGTTGTATTTGTATTGCCAAACTTATATCGCATAACCCACGCAATGTAGCTACATTGTAACATTATATTTTCACCAACATTCACCTATCATTTGACCCTTCTCAAATTCTTGAAAGCAACTCCGCTCCTAGGCAGGGAGTCACCCCTCCCCTCCCAAGAGAAGAGAAATTCGGCTCCAGGGTGAACAATGTAGTTAGAACTGCCTCTCGATGCGTTCAGCGTGCCAGGAATTCCAAGTTTCACTTTCAATTACTCAAATGTAATGATTACTTGCACGAGCTTTGAAGTAGATTACCAGTAAAAATTACTTTTTTTAAATGTATCAATTACAAGTAAAATAACTACCAAAATGTAATCGTTACAAGTAATTCGATTATTTTTACTTTGTTACATCACATCACTGGATACATATATGTTGCCGTGCATACATGTGTACTTTGTTGTTCCCCTTCTTATGTACACATGAAAGTGTTCCATAAATATGTCTATGAATAATATATTCCACGAGTAACACAATATTTATTACTGGACTTCGTGTCACACTTTGTATTCATGTTCGTTTCATTACCAATAATCCAAATAATACAACATCAGGAATCAGCATTAATGGTTGTGGCCTTCCAAAAGAATTCCATATAAACAACTCCTTTGCAGTTCCCTGTAATTGATGCTCATTTCACATTTACGCAAGCCAAAATGCAAGGGTGGTCTTAGATGAGTGGTTGAAAGTTCTGCAAAGTAATGCAACCATGTGGGGTGGATGGGACTAAAACACAGTGTGACATTCTTGCTTAGGAACTCAAATTGAATGGGTTAAGGCCAATCGTGAATGATTTTTTGAAATGTTTTGAAAGGTGTATCTCTTTCACTCACAGGTAACTTAGTGTAAAATATTATCAAGGAATAATTTAGACTAAGAATTAAGGAAAGGTAAATTACTAAGCATGGAAGAGCCATGTGCCTGAAACCCATTGAATAACACATGCAAAAAATAGTGATATGACTGGGACTTGAATCCAGGTCTCCCACTTTCGGGGCAGCTATTCTAACCACTGAAGTGCAATTCCACATCTCTTCCACACTTTGTTTGGGAAATGCTTTGTGAGCAAAGCGAGCTGCCTCCACAAGAAAAGAGATGAGGTATGATTAACTCAGTGGTTAGAATACCTGCCTGGAAAGTAGGAGACCTGGATTCAAGTCCCAGTCATGTTGCTATTTTTCAGGTTTAGAATGGTAGAGAAATGTATATGTGGAATATTAATTAGTAATGACAATTTGTGTTGATTTCAGAGCTAAGGCTTCTTGAGCTGAAGTACTTGAAAGGGAGGAAATACTTGGATGCATTGTGTGTATACTTTTGGGCTACAACTCCAGTATTCATTTCAATTTTAACATTCACTTGTTATTCATTGATGGGGAACAGATTGACAGCAGCAACGGTGAGTCCAACATTACTCTCTCTCAAAATCGATGGATTTATTTATAAATATCTGATCAGTATACTGTACAATCAATTCTTAATGGAAGCTAATGATGATCTCATTATTGTTGGCTGCAGGTGTTTACCACAGTAGCTCTGCTAAACATGCTCATTTCTCCTTTAAATGCTTTCCCTTGGGTTATGAATGGACTGATAGAGGCATGGGTGTCCATCAAAAGAATTGAAAAGCTAATCAAGGTTTGCAAAATTTTGTTACAGTACTTGTTTCTCTAAAAAAATATGAGAGAGCTTCTGAACAATCTTTGTTTTTTTTCAGCTCCCTGACCATGCTGTTGGAAATTTTTTCTCTAAAGTGCCAGCCAATCAAGCCATGGTGGATATATTGGTAGAGGATGGTGTGTTCAAATGGGGAAAGGAGTCCATAGATAGTGATGTACCTAATCAAAATGGAGAGCCATTTAAGATTGAATTGAACTTGAAGATTCACAAGGTATAGAATTGAAGCAAGAGATTCCTCAAAAACCTGAGCAAGCACTCATGTTTTATGCTTAGTTTTCTCATCCCTACCACAGAAAGCACATGGTAAAAATACATCATAAGATACTCCAGCAACCACTTATAAGGTGGATTTTTCCTGTTGCTGGATATACTAAGACTCCATGTAGCTGATGGTCCTCCTCCGATTTGATTGACCAAAAACTTTGTACATTTTCTTTACCCCCGTCTCTCCTCTTTTGTGTCTCCTCCTCCTTTGACACTCTTGTTTGGGATGACAAGTATCATGTTAAGAAAATGAAGGTATTAAAAAAAAATCATCTCACAGTCTGAGCTGATTTTAGCACTGAGTTAAAGTGGGAAATTCTCCATCAGTCTCTTCAGAGGGAAGAGAAGATAAAATGCTGCTTCATAGTGTTCTTTCATAGCAAACTCAAATTATACCTATCAAATTAACCATAGTTACAGTGAAGTGTTTCTTAGGCATTTTAGTGTAGCTGCTGAGGATCATACACATTGTTGAACTTATTATTACATTAGTTGCTTCTCCAGATAAAACAAAATCTGAGTGTTTATGTTTCATGAATTTTTTTCCTTGGATGGAAAGAACCTTGTTCAAGTGTTGGGTTTTTAGTTGACAGACCTTTCCATTATTAAAATTTTATAATTATTTGTGTTGCTTAAGAAGTCGGTAGATTAATAAGTATACTTGTTTCTGAGAAGTGAGTAAATTTGTATGTCTTTTGAATGAAGGGGCAGTTCATTGGAGTGATGGGACCAGTCGGCTGTGGCAAAACAACTTTATTGGCTGCACTTTTGGGAGAGCTGGAAAAAGAAAATGGCTCCATAGCTATCTCTGAAACTGATTCCGGTAAGATTTATACTGATTTATCACTCTTTTGGGTTATCAATCTCAGAGAAGGAAAATATATCTAACTTCAGTAACATAACTGGAAGTTGAATGGTTTAAATTTGGTTTTTAAAGCCATTGTATGACTGAAAAGATTGTGCAATAGCATAAGGTGAATCATATTTGAGTTTCATTTCCATTTAGACCTTGATTTTCTGTCATCATTATGGGAGGGGTTAGGCCCATGTGGGCCTCTCTTACAGCTAACCTCTGAAGTCAAATATGGTACAGCACAAACAAATACTGTGCATGTAGTTAAATGAAGAGTTGAATAAAATGAAAACAATGAAAAATAAGAAAGAAAGATAGGAGTTTGGGGAAAAAGTCGTCAGCTGAAGGCCTTAAGAGAAACACCCACAGTGCAGTGTGGGTGTGCAGTGGGAAAAGTGCTTACACAAGAAGGGGAGCAGGAAAATACCTGCAAAAACAGAAATAAGTAGATTAAATCATCATATGTAGCTTGTATCTGACAACTTATTGGTTCAGTCCTATGATGGTATACTATGGAGTTTGCAATACTGTGCCGCATAAGTTACCTAGCAATCAATGAAAGTCATGATATACTATCGTAAGAAGCGGCATTAGATCACTTGTGAGAAATCGAGGAATCAACAACGAAACAAGAGAAGGAGAATAGAACAACATAGTCGAAATAGCATGAAATCACCAATGTAATTACTTTGAAAATAAAGGTCTCACAGAAACAGCTGTGATGACAAAGTCCAAGAAATCGCTCCAGAATATGTATAAAACAAAATTACTAGCAGATTAATGCCCCAACTTAAGTTGAGTGGGATCCAAATGCAGATTGCAATAAATGTCAATTAGCAAGTCCAGAAACAAATTGCAAGAAAACAGTAAAGTTGTTCAGGTTTTATGGGGAAGCACACACACAGCAGTCACTATCTGTTTGCTAGATAAAGATTGAGTCACTACCTCAGTCCACAGGCAGGAGGGGAGAACAGTTGGAGGGGAAAAAGGGGAAGTCACCAGATGTCAGAGCAGAAGGGAAAGTAAGGGATGATGTTCCAATCGAATACACTCCCGCTAATTTGATCACTCGACTCAGCAGTGTATCCATATCCACAGTCCCCTATATAAGTGAAGTCTCTACCGTGAAGCAGTATCACGACCGGTATGGCGACGTTCAACTTGTCAACCAACTTTGCAACCAGATTCTGAAAGAGCAGAAGTAAGGTTTGCTACCCTGCTTCTCTCTCTCTCAGTGCAGCTGGGCAGGAAGTTTTGAAAGTGCCGAGTCTGGCTAACTCGACATAACTAAGATACGGCACAATACTGAAAAAAATTTTTATCTGAAAGAAGAGAGAAGGAAGAGTTGGTGCAAAAAAAGCAAAGCTGTATTTCATATGTGCAGTCAAACTTTGGACTTTGAGCATAATTTGTTCTTCTTACTATCTAAAACAATCGCACATCAAAGTTATTTCCATTTCCAAACCTAAAATATTCATTAACATAATAATGATTGTTAGAGAAGCAATGATCATGTGACGCTTGGCAACCAAAATAGTGTGTACTTACTCCATGTATTGCTCATATAAGTCAAACATTTTTGCACATATAGCAAAATGATTGCAAACCAACTTACTCACAACCAGTTTGACTGTGTGTAAGTTTCATACAAGCACCATTGTGAGATGTATGAATAAAAATTAAAGATGCCCAATAATTATCATGTTATGATGGTAAAAATCCATTCTCTGGACTACAACCTTGTCATGGTGGAAGGGCTTGCATGTTCCTATATGTTCCTGGTAGGGTCACCCATGCCAGGATGGTCAATAGGTAGGGGCCAGACGAAAGGTAGTCCACGCAGTGTCTGTACCTCAGTGAGGCGGCTGCAAAGGCATCTGTACCCCAGTGGGGCGGCCATTATGGGTGATGGTGGTGTCACGTTAAGAGAAAGGTTGAGGAAGGCAATGGGAAACCACCTCGACTACCACACTTATCCCAAGCAATCATGATGTGCCAATATAAGAATATTGTAAGTGGCGCAAACAGGACTCAACACTCTACGGGGAGTGTCGTGCCCGGCAGTGATAGGAGTAAGGCTATCTCGGTCGTCATTCCACGAAACACTTACCCAGGAAACGACAAGAAAAGAAGAAAGAAGATGGCCAAGGAAACAAGGGTGGGAACCTGGAATGTTAGGACAATGCTTAGGAAAGGGAAATCGGAAAATGTAAAGGTAGAAATGAAGAGGTCTAACATTAACAAACTAGGGCTATGTGAAGTGTGATGGAAGGATGGAGGTGATTTCTGGTGCAATGATGTTAGAGTAATTTTCAGTGGGGGAAATACAAGCCAGAGGGGCATTGCGGTAGTGTTAGACAAGAAAGCAGGAAAAGCCCTGATAGCCGCAGAGCTAATAAGCAACCGGGTTAGGTCAGTAGAGCTAAAGTCTGAGCCAGTGAACATGGTAATAGTTCAGGTGTACTTGCCCACTAGTGAATATAGTGATGATGAAGTAGAACTTGTTTAAGAACAAATAGAAGAAGCAATGGGAAGGGTTAAAGGCAATAAAAACCTAATTGTAATGGGGGACTAGAATGGGTAAGTTGGGCAAGGCAAAGATGGAGAAGAAGAGGGAGGGTTCAGACTAGGAAATAGAAACAAAAGGGGACAGAAATTAGTAGACTTTTGTAAGAGGAATAACCTCTCTATTACAAACAATGGTAGAAGGGTCAATGTAACGAAATAGAAAAGCTGGACAAAAGTGGGAGGGTATACCAAATGTATAGAAAATTGAAACAGTTATGAAACAGAATAACAGTTATGAACAGAATAACCACAATAAAAGATAACAATGGTAACGTCCTAAGGGATCAAGCCCTTCAAGGAAAGGTGGAAAGAATATGTTGAAGAACTATATGGGAAGGACATGAAGCCAACAATCATAATGTTCGGAAGTGAACAAGAAGTGGAGGATGATGATGTTCGATGGATATTAGATAGTGAAATCGATAGGGCCTTGCGTGATATGAAAGGAAATAAAGCATTGACGAGATACCAGTTGAGTTCCTTAAAAACCTGGGGGAAAAGGGTAAGAGAGAATTCTATAATTTATGTAGGAAAATTTATGATGATGGGAAGTAGCCAGAGGATTTTACTAAGACAATCCTGATTTCTTTACAGAAAAAGAATAATGCTGCGGAGTGTCGGGATTATCATACAGTCAGTTTGCAGATCGCCATGTAAATATCTCAATTGAACGCATACAAAGTATCCTACACAAGAAATTGAGCATGAGAGAGCTATCGGGTGCCGTGTTTGCTCACAGTGGAGCAAAAACGGAATCGCATGACAACTTAGGAGCACTGTTTGGACATATTTAAGCGCAATCCGAAAGAGTTTCTGCAGCGTTTCATGACTGTTGATGGAACATGAATCCATTACTACACACCAGAAATGAAAGAACAGTCAAAACAGTGGATTTCACCCAGCGAACCTGCTCCAAAGAAGGCAAAAACGGTTCCATTGGCTGGAAAAGTCATGGCCACCGTTTTTTTGGGATTTAGGAGGCATCATCTTCACCGACTATTTGGAGAAGGGAAGGACAATCACGGGGCAGTACTATGCTGATTTATTGTACTGATTTGATGCTGAATTGAGGAAAAAACGGCCCCATTTGGAAAAAAGTGTTTTTCCATCATGACAACGCACAAGCTCACTCATCTGCAATTGCCTCAGCAAAACTGGTCGAATTACGGTACGAATTGCTACCTCATCCACCCTTTTCTCCAGATTTTCTGTGATTACTTTTTGTTTGCAAAGATGAAAAAATGTCTTGGGGGAAAACGATTCACGCCAAACAAGGAGGTCATCGCCACAACAGAGTTTGACAAAAGGTATTTTTTGGATGGCTTGAAAAAGTTAGAATATCATTGGACTAAATGTATAGAGTTGAAAGGAGACTATATTGAGAAATGAATTCAAATGAAGTTAACTCTTTAAGTGCGTCAAGGAAAAAAAGACCTATGCCACTTGAGATGTCAAATATCCATGAAAAAATGAAAGTCTGAAATTAGGTAAATTTTTTGTTTTTACTTCTTTATATGATAAGTATGCATGTATTTACAGTATTTTTGGCTCATGGGTAACTTCCAATAACGAGCAATTAGAGGATCTCCCTAGTGGGTATGCAACCTTGCAGAAAATATCTAAAATACGCAATATTTCATTATATTCTTAATAAATAACTAAAAAGTTATTTATTATCTGTTAAAACTTATGTTTTAGATTCTCTAGAACCTGCTTTCTTCCAACTATCTTAGACTGTTATTGTATAATTAATTTTTTATCGAGGTTTTTGCTGCGCCCCTGTTGTTTATGCATCCCTCTCCTCAATTTGTACTGCAAAAAGTTTAGCTGTGTGGGGAGGATTGAAGCTGTGAAAAGACTTTTCAAGCTTAAAATTGAAAGTATATCTGATAAAAACTTGTCTGAGCAACTCCATTGCTAATGATATGCTGTTTTATTAAAATTATTACTTACCTTCCAGATTTTCCTACGTTTATACTGGAATAACGATGTATATTCGATAAGATTTTACTTTCGAAATATTTGGAAGCACACCAAAAACTTCTAATCCAAAAAAATAAGCGACTTCTTTGAAAAACTAGAGAGAAATATCCCTTTTAGACCCATACCATGAGGTATGTGTGAAAAATGCCACGGGTCGATCTATAGGCCGACTATTTTTGCTCTTCGGCCCTCTCATATTTCATTTATACTGGAATAAAGATGTGTATTCAATAAGATTTTACTATTGAAATATTTTTGGAGCATACCAAGATCTTCGATCACAAAAATCAGCGACTTTTATGAAAAACTAGAGAACTAACCCTTTTAGACCCATACGATGAGGTATGTGAGAAAAATGCCACAGGCCAATCGGCCTGCTATTTTTGCACTTCGGCCCTCTCTTCCCTCCTCTTCACATTGCCTTCATAAACATATTTTCAGTATTTGTGATACTTCTTTATTACAGTTGAAAATTCTCAATGACAATGCACCCATAAATCGGTAATCCGGAGCTTCCCGTTTGTCTTTTAGTTCAATGCAATATGTGTAAGAATTTTTGATTGGAAAAACACTAGATGTTTGAAGGAAATATTCTCGGGTTTCCCACCGGGTCGCGTCTCTCCATGTTGTCGACGTTTCGGCTGCATACGCTCCAGCCATCATCAGTTCCTGATGATGGCTGGAGCGTATGCAGCCGAAATGTCGACAACATGGAGAGACGCGACCCGGTGGGAAACCCGAGAATATTTCCTTCAGTCTACACGCCGGGAAAGAACAACTTCTTACTACATCCACTGGATGTTTGTTTTTCTGCCTCGGCGTACCTGTTGTTGATGTGTTGCTGAGTGCTTAGTTGCAATTTAAGCTGCCGCACTCTCATCCCACTGTATCAAAATTAATTTTGAGTTCTGACCTTCTACTCATGGCTAAACACTTCTTCGATATCTCTCATGCTTATCCATCTCAAGGGATATGAAGCATTTTGTCCACGCAGCATCGTCAGCTTTCTTCTCTACTGTAGCTCTTTTGCTATTGCTTACGTCGTACTTCGGTGAACGTAATACTTAGGTGGGATCCATTGAGTGTGCAACGGTAAAATATGTAGGGAACACAAAAGGAAAATGAAGATAGTGAGGAGTACGGTAACAGGAATCGGCTAATTGCATCACTTTCGCTGGTTAGAGAGGACCTCATCTCGGCTGAGGAGCACTGTTAGAAATTTCTCTTTGGCGATTATTTTCCTTTCAAACTTTTATTGAAGTGCGCTGGGCTAGGGAACAAATGTTTTCTCTTTCTTTTTGTGTAATTCTACAGCAAAAAGGGTAAAAAATTCATTTTTGAGCAGAATTCGTTCAAACATTGAAGCGAAATTAGTACTATTGCATTTAGACTTAGAATATTGTTGTTGGACAAAATGTTTAAACAATTTCTCTTTAAACTAATAAAGGAAGGTTGCCTTAAAGCTTTGCATGCATTTTTAGCATGATTTGAATTGTCGTACGGTTTTTACAGGCCGTGGACTATAGTCGACAAACTCACTCAAGAGGAAAAAAAATTATAGTTGATGCTTTCTGGCGATATTTGGTGGAACTTCTCCATAATAAATAGGAAAAAGAAACAATCTGTCTACGTCCACAAACTTTTTTATTTAAAAAGGCACGACCGGTTTCGAGTTTAACTCATCTTCAGGTGACCGGAATACATTTTGGAAAAGAGTATATATACAAAGAAAAACAAATGAGGGGAAGTGAAGGTGCTAGATAGAGGAATGTGGGGGAGGGGAAGGAAGGTGAGGAAGAATAGATTTAAAAATTGGGGAAATATGTTCACTGAAGAGATGCTCATTAAACAGGTTCCTGGAAAACTGCAGGTGGCGATGTATTTCTAGTTGCTCGAGGAGGTCCAGCTTTTTACCCTTAGAAGCGACGTTGAGGAGAATGGGAGAAAACGATGATCCATGGTCATTGTCATTTAGGTGCATTGCAAAATGGGAATTTTTAGACGCTTTAAGGAAGGACGCTCTGTGTTCTTCAGCACGTGTTGCTATGGCCCTTCCACTCTGTCCAACATAACAGCTGTTACAGTCATTACAGTCGAGTCTGTAGATACCAGATTTTTTATTATTATCTGTTCTGTCCCGGCCATTGCATAAGTGCGCACGGAGATTGGAGGTAGTATAAAAAGCTGGGCGGAAATTCTCGGAGGGAAAGAACTTATTAATTTTATAGCTAAAGTTATCGACAAATTTTAACCTGTAAAAACGGGGGGAATTTTCAGGAGGAGCAGAAGGATAAATCTGGTTAATGGCAAACTGCCTTTGTTTTTTCCGTAGCAAATTGTCAATCAGATGTTTTGGGAAGCCATTCTGTTTGGCGATGAAGTGGATAGTGCTAAGTTCTTTCCTGAAATTTTGGGGGGACATAGGGATATGGAAGAGGCGATGGAAGAGAGAGTGAAAGAAGGCAAGTTTATGGGAAAAGGGGTGATTGGATGAGAAGGGGATGGCATGGTCAGTGTAGGTAGGCTTCCTATGGATCGCGAAGGACATCTCACAATTATTTAAAGAAATGCTAACATCTAGAAAATTTAATGAGTGATTTGATTCAAATTCATGCGTAAAGCTGAGAGAAGGATGTAGAGAGTTTAAGAAGCTGAGAAATTGGAGGAGCTGGCGATTGGTTCCTTTCCAGATACATAGAATATCATCAACATATCGATGCCAAGACACAATATTGGATAGATATCTACAATTGGAATCAAAAAGTAAACATTCAATTTCATTCACAAAAATATCAGCCAGAAGCGGAGAGAGAGGGCTACCCATAGCAAGGCCTTTCTCTTGTTTATAACATGTCCCATTAAAAATGAAATAATTTTGATTTACACACACATTGAGTAGGTTTAAAAAATCTTGGATATAGTCCGTTTCGCAATTGATTTTCACTAACATAGACCTAATAATATCTAGAGTCTCGTTGACGAGCACATTGGTGAAGAGGTCTTTTACATCGAAGGAAACTAATTTACAGTTAGGGGGAAAGTTTATGTTTTTTAGGCTGGAGCACAATTCCACAGAGTTTTTAACCGTGAATCTTGGTTGGAATACCCCAAGATTCTTGAGAATATTATTTAGTTTCCAGGCGAGTTTCCGGGATGGGGAAGAAACACTTGAAACCACAGGTCTGATAGGCACGTTTACTTTGTGTATTTTTGGCAAGCCAAAAAGTTTCGGGGGTAGGGGATTCATCATAAGCACTCGATATTTACATCTATCATCCAAAACTTTAGAAGCCAGCACTGTTTTCCTCACAAGGGTTTGGTATTGGGGGGTGGGATCACTTGCTAGTTTGCAGATATCGTTGTTCGATATGAACTCACAGCACTTATTTATGTAGTCCGATCTGTCCAGAATAACCACACAACTGCCTTTGTCCGCTTTGCTGATAATTAGGTCGGCTGAACTGACAGTTTTCTTGATGCTCCGCAGGATCCGCAGATTTGAAATTTCACTTGAAGAAGGGGGAGGGAGGGAAGATAGGTGAGAGGATAAAACTTCAGCACACCTGTGTTTAATTGAGGGTAGGCTGGAGGTTGCAACTTCACAGTCCATGGCTAGATCCACGAATTCAGAGGGGGGACGTGGGAGGAATGGGTTGAATTTCAAGCCTTTACTTAAAAAGCTTATTTCACTTTCACTGAATTGATGTTTGGAGAGATTAAGCACCCTATCATGAAATTGGTGAGGGGTGTCCTCCTCTTGTGAGTTCACAGGATACCTATCTTGTTTAGAAGCTATTCCGCATAGCTTGAGAAGTTTTGAATTGAGAACTTTACGTTTTTCAACGGTAGTGAGAGTAAGGAAAAAAAATTGTTGACTATAGTCGACAAATGCACTCAAAGGGTTAAAAAAATAACCCTTACACAGGTAAAATAATACCTAACACAGGTACTTACCATACAGCCCTCAGATGTGCATGTTTTGTTGATTTTGAAAAGGTTTTCGATAGAGTTCAATGGCCAAAATTAATGGGAATTTTAAAGAAAACTGGATTGGACTGGAAAGATAGGCGTTTGGTGCAAAATTTGTACTTAAATCAAACAGCGCGAGTTAGAATAACTGAGGGAGAGTCGGAATGGGCAGAGTTAGGGAGAGGGGTAAGACAAGGATGCCCATTATCACCATCGCTTTTTAATATATATGCAGAGGAAATGGTGAATGAAGCTTGGGAAGAAATAAGCAAGGGAGTGATAGTTGGAGGGAAAGTAGTAAAGTCAGTAAGATATGCAGACGATAAAGCTATTGTGTGCGATTCCGAAAGGGGTTTACAAATACTAGTAAATGCACTAAACGATAAGGCAAGGGAATATGGAATGAAAATAAACGTAAGTAAAACTAAAGTAATGAGATTCACTAAGGGAAAGAAGGCTAAATTAACGATCAGGGTCGATGGGGAAAAACTAGAGCAGGTGGACAAATTCTCGTACTTGGGTAGTGTTCTATCTTGGGATGGGAGGTGTGGAGATGAGGTTCGAAAAAGAGTAGCATTGGCCAAGGAAGCTTTTATGAAGCGAAGGGAATTAATGACAAAGGGTTTTGATAAAGGAATCAGGAAAAGATTGGTAAAGTCCTTGATATGGAGTGTTTTGCTGTATGGGTGTGAAACATGGACCTTACGAAAAGAGGACATCAAAAGATAGGAGGCATTTGAGATTTTGGTATGGTGTAGAATGGAAAAAGTGAGCTGGGTGGATAGAAAAACAAGCATAGGGGTGCTGGGAATGGTTGGGGGGGAAAGGGTTTTAATTGAAGTAATTAATCGCCGACAGAAGAAATGGGTGGGATGAGAGGAGAGGGATTGCTGAAGAATGTAATTGAGGGTAAAATGCAAGGGAAAGGACAGGAGAAGAGGCAAAATTTGTTAGATGACATAAAGGGTGGGGTGAGTTACCAGATAATGAAGGAAAACGCTTTGAATAGGGAAAATTAGGGCACATGGACCTACCAAAAGGTAGAGCACTTAAGAAGATGGTAATTATGATTATTATAATAATCAAAATAAATTAATAGTATAGTAATGATAGAATTATCGTTAGTATTAGTAATAGTATAACAAGTAATGATATTGGTGTTAGTTTTAACTACCCTGTTGATGGAAAACAGTTAACTCACCCTATTTATTGATATGTTAGAAACAGTCCGTTTGAAGGATGGAAATCGAAGTTATTCATGGGAATGATAAATAATGTTTTCCGCACAAGAAGTCTTTTGATTCCTGTATTGTTACTCCTACTGGTCAAGCTGTGCTATTAACATTTTAGTAAGTATCATATAATTTGCAGTTATGGAGGAAAGGAGTGCATTTTTTCTTATGAAATGACAAAGGTTGTAGAATATCTGAATGGTGAAACTGAGAAGAAGCTCAACCTTCAAGAAAGTTTCATATTTGGTTTGATCAGAAGATGCCTCTACCACACTCCTGTTTCAGGGATGTGGTTTACATTGGTATAGTGTTTGTAGATTGGGGGAGAGACTGATGAAAGACTGTGTGAAGTAAACCCTTTTTTATTAAGGTGTGCATATACTTGAGAGTAAATACTGGTGAGTGGCACTTGTTAGCTCTCACTTGTTAGCTCTCACTTGTTAGTGGACACACATCTGAGAGTAACTTGCTGGAAGTGCTACTACCTGAAAGCTTGAGAGTTTGATGTCGCTTTCTATTTGACATATGCTGTTAGTATTCTCGGAGAGTAGATGTCAACTTTCAAACACTGTTCCCATTGTAAGAGTGAATCGCAAGAGTTTGCTCAGGCAGAAAGGGCTACGTACAAGAATTGGTCAGTGGAAGACTTCAGAGATATAATTAATCTTAACCTTATTAAAGTTTTGTAGGATGTGTAATGTAAAGAATGCTGAGATCAGATAAAGAGGGAACATATTTAGAAAAGAACAACCTATTTAGCCTTACTTGGTGGAACACCATAGAGAAGAAATGAAAATCTTTGAAGTTTCCACAAATATTTTACTACAGGGTGTCTACTAATCTGGAAAACTCAAAGAGTAATGTGGAAAAATCTGTTACACTCACAAACGATCATTCCATGGCTTTTTGGTTTTGGGCTGAGTATTAGTTGAGTAAAAATTCCCTGAGAGGAAGAAACATTACGATGACAGTGTTGTAATGACCAAGTTGAAGCTTATAAGACGTAATGTGCACTTTCTTTCTACAAATAACGTTTTGGCAATATAGTAAATATGCAACTTTATGTAATATATTCAGAGACACAGTTACCAGGGGTATCTAATATCTGTTTCATAGTTTAGAGCAGGGGTTTTAGTGCAATAAGGCTGAATTACAAATTTTTTTTGGGAGTACAGGCAAGCAAGGGCCACTTAATTTAGTATCATGTGTAAAATATAGATTTATCTGAGTCATCATCAGGACCTGGTGATGACTCGGATAAGTCAAAACTGGTGTTAGTAAAACCGTTATGGAAACTACAAAGTTTTTCATTTCTTGTGTATTTAGAGAAGAATTATAAATTTTCACTGAACCAAAGTGGAAATTCAAAGGAAACTTCATAATTTGCTGAAGTGATTGGTAAATTTTAATACCACATTTAAACTTACATATGGTGATTTATATGTATGTGTGTGTGTATATATATATCATCATCGGCCATTTTCAATCCGACGTCGGATGTAGGCCTCTCCAAGCGCTTTCCAATTCTCCCTATTCTGAGCCTCTCGTTGCCATGTTACCCCTAAATACTGAATGATGTCTCTGTTCCATCGGTCCCTTGGTCTTCTTCTTGGTCTCTTCACGTCTCTTGGTATCCAGTTCAG
>KZ309611.1:38186-67337 GCA_000376725.2 Ladona fulva
TTTCCCATAAGAATGCATTGAGCGCATTTTCAAAAATTCATTTCGCATACTTAGCGTAAAGATAGAACGTTGAAATTTACGGAATCGTTAGAAAATGTTTTTATCTTCCGTATTCCGCAAAAGATTTATCCCTGATGGCCCCAGGTTCGATGCTAGGTAAATTCTTAGTGCAAAACTTTCAAGAAATCATTTCGGTTACTTCCATGTAAGATAGAACGTTCAAATTCACGTCATCGATAGAGCGCAAACACCTCTATAGTATACGTAGAGGTTTTTACCCTGAGGGTCCTTAGTTCGATGCTAGAGCAGTTTTTCTGTCTGAAGTTTATGAATTCATTTAGGGTATTTTTCGTTAAGATAGAAACTTGCAATTCACGGTGTTGTCAGAATTGATGATTGTCTATCGTATGCCGTAATGCTTCTTCCTCTAAAAGCCCAGGTTCGATCCTAGGACCATTCGAATGACCGAAATTTCAAAAATTCGTTACGGAATTTCCCTGTCAGATAGAAGGTTGAAATTCGCCACATCTATAGAAGGTAGGGATATCTATCGTATGATGTAAGAATAATTGTCCTATTGGACCCAGGTTCGATGCTAGGATATTTCATATGCACCTATTATGAATAGTTCGTTTAGGTTAATGTAGTTGGTGCATGGAACTCGGTGTATGAATGGCGGAGTGGATCAAAAGGTGTATAATGCCTTAGTTAATGTATCTTACGTTAAGCTTGCAGTTTGCAAGCAACTTTTACTCGTATCTTTGTATAGATGCTTCTCCGGATATATATATACATATAGGATACTAAAGATGAGGCGGAAGGATGTGACTCACAGAGCCGCCGATTTTTTTGCCGTAAAGTCCCGGGTTTGGACACTATGGAATGAAGCGGACATCCATTCTAGGCATCATGGGTTCGATTCTAGGAGGCCCCAAAAACGGCCATTTTCCCATAAGAATGCATTGAGCGCATTTTCAAAAATTCGTTTAGCGTAGTTATCATAAAGATACAACGTTGAAATTTACGGAATCGTTAGAAAGTGATTTTATCTTCCGTATTCCGCAAGAGCTTTATAGCTAATTTTAGATTTACATTTACATTTGAACCCTGCAAACCGCTAGAGCGCATGGCAGGGGGTGTAAAACACCGATATACCTATCTAACCTGCGATGCTGTTCTCTTCTCTAATACATCGCGGAAAGAATGACCAAAAATAACTAACCGTCCTGGCTAACTATTTCCCTGTAACGCTTCTTCGTTTTGTCCCGAAGATCACGTTCGGTCCTAACTGGGATGGCAATATCAACAACCTCCTCCCTGAGATCCGTAGTGAGAAATTTATTAAAAAGCTTCCTACGGTAATCTAGTCTTCTATCACTAAGCGAATTCCATCCGAGAGATTCTATCATAGCTGAAACACTGCTGTCAAATCTGAAGTCACCCTTAACAAACCTAGCTGCCCTACGTTGAACCATCTCAAGGCTGGAAGTTAATCCTACTTCGTGGGGATCCCAAATCGCGCAGCAGTACTCAAGGAGAGGTCGAATCAGGGAAAAGTACGCTGTTTCTTTTACCCTCCATGAGCATCCCCTTAAAATTCTGCTGGCTAAACTTTGCATCCTATTCGCCTTACCTACCACGTTTCGAATATGCTCTTTGAAGGAAAAACTACTGCTGAGCGTAATACCTAGGTATTTATGATGCCTCACGAACTGCAACGGAAAACCTGAAATATTATAGGGAACGCGGGTAACATTAGTGGAACGCGTAAAATTCATAGCTACGCACTTCTTTACATTCAAGTCTAACTGCCAATAAAATATATAATATAATGGCCCCAGGTTCGATGCTGGGTAAATTCTTAGTGCAACATTTTCAAAAAATCATTTAGGGTATTTCTAGGTAAGATAGAACGTTCAAATTCACGACATCGATAGAAAGCAAACACCTCTATAGTTAACCTAAAGGATCTTACCCTGGTTGTCCTTAGTTCGATGCTAGGGCAATTTATATGACCTAAGTTTACGAATTCATTTAGGGTATTTTCCGTTAAGATAGAAACTTGCAATTCACGGTGTTGTTAGAATAGATGATTGTCTATCGTATGACGTAAAGCTTTTTGCCCTATAGGCCCAGGTTCGATCCCAGGACCATTCGAATGACCGAATTTTCAAAAATTCGTTACATGATTTTCCGGTCAGGTAGAAGGTTGAAATTCGCCACATCGCTAGAAGATAGGGATTTCTATCGTATGCTGTAAGAATATTTGTCCTAATAGACCCAGGTTCGATGCTAGGACAAATCGTATGGACGTATTTTGAATAATTCGTTTAGGGTATTGTAGTTGGTGGATGGCAGTCTGTTTATAGCAGGTGGAGTGTTGCAGGAGGTGTACAATGCCTTAGTTATTCTATCTTATCATTAAGCTTGCAGTATGTAAGCTGCTTTTACTCTTTCTTTTTTATCCTGATGATGATGATGTACCAGAATCATTTTCTGTTTTATATTGAGGTTTTAATGTTTGGTTAAAAATTTACAGGCTTTGGATATGTATCTCAGAAACCCTGGCTTCAAAGAGGTACAATAAGAGATAACATCCTGTTTGGGAAAACATATGATCAAGCAAAATACAGGTAAGAATGCTTCTAAAGTCATTTATTGCTGCTAATGTTGTGTTTAAGATTACTTAATCTATTATACATGTGCAATCTACTGGAAAGAGACTGCTGCAAATGATTCAAATTTTTCTCCTGTTATTGAGTTTTTGTGGATAGATGTATTTAGAGTATCAAAAGATTAAGTTTACTTGCACTACAGAAAATCAAAACTGATTAAAAATTAAAGAAAAACTATTTATTCATAATATTTATCCATTCTTCATTCTGTTACAGTCTCCTAATCAACACATTGACATGTTATTAAATTTAAAGTCTGTGAATTCATGAGATATATTTAAAAGAGAGAGGTTTTAACAAATGTTTTGGATGTTGTAAAAGACCATAAATCAGGAAAAAGTATCAGGACAAGGACTGGGAAGGTCAGCTCTTTTCTCTCATATCTTGAGATTTGATTCAGGGAGAGATTCTGTAGTAGAAGAGAGATTGCCATTGGTGAACCCATGTTTGGTTTCTAGGGAAAGATATGCTTCATCACATATAACCCCAAAAAGCCAACAAAGTGGGGCATTCATTTGTGAATTGTGAAGCCTAAGATGCTGATGAACTATTGAAATTTTATAGGAGGAGTTGATGTAGCCAATCACTACATGAGCACCTGCTGCTTTATGAGAAAAACTCTAAAATGGTGATGTAAATTGATTTCTGGGGACTTAAGGTCAGTGTAGTTAACTGTTACATTTTATACAAGGAATGCCTAAAGAAGCTTGATATGAAGCTAGTATCTCAGATGAAGTTTATTAGGCAGCTTGTGTGTGACCTATTGGGGGATTTTTGGGGGGAGGGCACACTGACTTTCAGTGGAAGACCATCATCCTTTGATCAAGAGGAGCATTTAGATTCTCATTATTATATCTCACCCCCCAAAAAAAACAAAGACAATTCCAATAGAAAAGGTGGAAAAAGAGAAACAATATATATCTGGGATACTTGTGACTCCAAACCTGGTCTGTGTTGGTGAATGTTTTAAAACATATCATACAATGAAAAACTAATTTTAGATTAACTTTACTTTGGATCTATACCGTCGGATGAGGGATTTCTGTCAGGGAAGAGGGGTTGTCTTCGTCGATCTGCGCCACGTTCTTGACTCGTGTAGGGTACCCCTTAACCCTTCCGGGGTCCATTATACGGCCGAGGCTGCGGAGAAGGTAGCGGATAGGGTGTTTAGGGATGTGGTTGTTTTTTCAGGTTAGAGTGCTACAGTAGGTTATTGAGAAATAAGGTTTCGAGTTTTAAATATGAGATTGACACCCACAGTAACGAGCAAGAGGATATATGCGAGCTTAAAAAGTTGAAATGATCCAGAAATTGTGTTAGGAAACTGGAATCTGTTGATTTAAAGTATGATGAGAGAAGAAGCCCTATTTTAAAAAGGAATGTGAGTGATTTAAAAATTATAGTCGTGAATTGCAGAAGTATACGTAATAAGCAGACCGAATTCCTTAACCTCACGAGAAGCACTTGCGCGGATATCGTGATAGGAACGGAAAGTTGGTTAAGTGATGATATTGCATCACGTGAGATATTTCCTCCAGATTATATTGTATATTGTAAAGATAGACTCTGTAGGATAGGCGGAAGGGTATTTATTGCTGTAAAGGAATCTTTGAAGAGCCAGCGCGTTGACTTCTTAGGGAGCAGTACAAGTGAAATGGTATGGGTCTCGGTTCTTGGACGGAACAGAAGGAAGGTGCTTTTTTGTTCATTTTATTGGCCTCCTGATGGCCAGATCGAATGTATAAAGGAACTAACTGAATCATTAGTGATTATTTGGAAGAAAATGAAGGATCCTATGATAGTTATAGGAGGGGATTTTAACCTTCCCCATATTGATTAGGATAATTTATCAAATTCATATTCTGGTAGAGAGAAAAATATATCGCAGGCATTGATAGATACTTTTTTGCTCCACGCTTAAGATAAACTTAATTAAGAAAGTTACGAGGACGATTCGCGAAGGTCGAGGTAATGTATTAGACTTCTTAGTCACGTCGCATTCACACCTGTTGGATGATCTAAATGTAATTGACGGAATTTCAGACCATGATATTATAGCTGCAGTAATTAAAACGGAAATAGTAAAATCACTCAAGCCGCCGCGGCAGGTTTATATGTTTCGTAAGGCTAGATTTTCGGAATTCCTGGATTATATCAATCTAAACAGGGACGACTATTATTCTTTTGTGAGTGGTAATAGTGTTGAGGACAGCTGGATAGAGTTCCTCCGTATACTTAAAGGAGGCTTAGCTAGGTTCGTCCGAATTAAAACCGTGAGGGAGTGTAAGGAACCACGTTGGATGAAATCTAAGTTGCGGGTGTTGCATAGGAAGCAAAGGATTTTACACACTTGGATGAAGAAGCTAGAGAGGGTCGGAGTAGACTTTGAAATTGAGTGGCAGAAATATATGGAAGTGCGAAGATTGGTTAAGAAAGAATCACAGAATGAATTTCAGGAATATAGATATAAAACTCTTTTAGAGTCTTTAGGAGGCGACCAGAAGGAGTTTTGGTCATATGTCCGAGAATCTTGTGGAGGTCAGTCTTCAGTACCCAGCCTTGTTAATGAAGAGGGATTAACAGTTAGTGAATCGATGGGAAAAGCAAATTTACTTAATCGACTCTACCAGGAAAGTTTTACTTTAGACGGTGGACGCACGAACAAATTTTCTATGCTGGTTGATTCATAGATGGGGCCAATCAAGTTTTCTGTGGATGGAATACGAAAGTTGTTGAGAGCGGTAGACAAGAAGAAAGCGCCGGGACCAGAAGATATACCATCACTTGTTATTCAAACACTGGCGAATGAGCTTGCTCCCCTTCTTTACATATTTCATAGGAAAACCTTGGATGAAGGCATTGTACCTATGTCGTGGAGAAGAGCGCATATCACTCCAGTTCCTAAGAAAGGGTCCCAGCCCAGCTAGTTCCTCGAAACCTGAAGACTACTGACCGATATCTTTAACATCATTTTCTGTAAAATAATTGAACATATTATTGCCAGTTCAATTATGCATTTTCTAGGTGATAAGGGGGCAATTAGTAAATATCAACATGGTTTTCGTAAGCGCCTAATTTATATTAATGATTGCACCGGTCAGGGTGGATCTGGAACATTATATTTCCGAAGAATCCACTCTGACTGTGCATTGAATTATTTTCGTGGTCTAGCAGTGGGATATAATGAGAGAGATAGACAAAACATCAAATAAATCCACCGTGTAATTAACTAATAGTTCCATGCAATAATTAACAAAAGTAATACCATCAAATAACAGAATATGGACAGTTCAAACTGGTCCTGATAATTAAACAGATCAATATTATAGTATGCGATACGGTCGATTAACAAAGGTTGGAATATAAAACAACTTAACTGAACAATACATTCGCCAATAACTTGTTGGTTTTAACACAAATATCTTCACAAATTCTCAACGTTGATGTCTCTTCAAGGTGACTCACGCTGCCCACTCACGTCTCTCACCTCGAAGCGTCCGGCTCGAACTCCGTGTCTTCCTTCACGAAGCAAATTAGCAGGAGTGCCGAAAACAAAGGAATTTAGAAATTTGCAAATTGGCAGGAATCGAACGGCGGCCAATAACCTTTTCGGAAAGGGTTGGAACTGTCTGCAGCAGGAGCTAGTTCAAGCCTCCATCGGGTATTCATACTCGCTGGGTATAAAAAAACGAAACCTAAAGCGAGGCCTGTAGGTTGAAGGTCTGTAGGTCGTAGGACTTTTTGTCAATGGGCGACTGAAAATCGGCACATCATGTAGTGGATAATGTTAGATGTAATGTTAGGCTATTCGCCGATGATACTGTTATTTACAGAGAGATCGTAACTCCAGACGATACTGGTTGTTTGCAGAATGATTTGAACGATATTTCAAGTTGGTGCAGTGACTGGCAGCTTGACTTGAACGTAAAGAAGTGCGTAGCTATGACTTTTACGCGTTCCACCAAGGTTACCCACACCCTATAATATTTCAGGATGCCCGTTGAAGTTTGTGAGGCATCATAAATACCTAGGTATTACGCTCAGTAGTAGTTTGTCCTTCAAAGAGCATATTCAAAGCATAGTAGGTAAGGCAAATAGGATGCAAAGTTTAGCCAGTAGAATTATGAGGGGTTTCTCATCGAGAGTAAAAGAAATAGCATACTTTTCCCATCTTTGTCCTCTCTTGGAGTATTGCTGTGAGATTTGGGATCCTCACGAAGTAGGATTAACATCCCATCATGAGATGGTTCAACGTAGGGCAGCTAGGTTCCTTAAGGTAGATTTCAGATTTGACAGCAGTGTTTTGGCTATGATAGGATCGGATAGCGAGTTCCATCCCTCAGATGGAACTCGCTTAGTGATAGAAGATTTGAATACAGTAGGAAGCTTTTTGATAAATTTGTCACTATAGATCTCGGGGAGGAGATAGTTGATTTTCTCATCCCAGCTAGTAACGTATGCAATCTTCAAAAGAAAACAAAAAGGCAATACAGGGAAATAGTCGCCAGAGCGGATAGTTATTTCTGGTCGTTTTTCCCGCGAAGTATTAGAGAAGCTAATGGCTTTCCAGGTTAGCTAGGGATATAGATGTTTTACACCCCCTGCCACATGCCATTGGCAGTTTGCAGGGATTAAATGTAAATGTACTCATGAATCAATAAATTTTTTTGAATTTGAAAAATTGCTAATAAATAAGTGTTTGGATATAAAATTGGATTTTCACTCATAAAGACCTTTGTTTGAAAATGAACTGGGTATTTAAAAATTAAATTCTTAGTGGGCTATTGAAATCGGTGGGGGGAAAAAATTCAAATGCAAAGGGTTAATCATTGCAATGATTAACCCTTTGCATTTTTCATACTATCATACATCATTTTTCTACTAAGTAGAGGAGTAAAAATATTTCTTTTGAGATGTTATTCAAACTTGTACATTTGGCTGATTCATGTTTTATTTCTTTTTAATAGAGCAGTAATCGAAGCTTGTAGTTTAGAAGAGGATTTCAAGTCCCTTTCTAATGGAGACATGACAGCTGTTGGAGAAGGAGGAGTTACTTTGAGTGGAGGACAGAAAGCGCGTATTGCCCTTGCCAGAGCTGTCTATCAGGTAAATATTGCCTAAATCGATTGTGTGGGCCTTAACCTGGTGGTATTCATCTACATCTACATCTACATTAGTACCCTGCAAGCCACCTTTCGGCGTGTGGCAGGGGGTGCAAGCACCATGAATTTACTGAATTTACTTCGCTAATCTATTACTTTCGCGTATCGTTCGCGGAAAAAATGAATTCTTGTATCGATTCGTTTTAGCATCTATTTCTCTGATCTTTCTCGCAGTGTCTGAACGGCCTATGTAACATGGGGGGCGCATTATGTCAGCTACATCATCTACGAACTATTCGATGACAATCAGAAGCAAGCTGACTGAAAATAATTTATTTGTACATATACGACAAAAAATACTAATCATATGACCTTTGATGCATAGCATCATCTTCATGCAAACATTGAAAAACTTCACAGAATAATGAAAGAGAAAAGTGGGGGGAAGGTGGGGGGTGAGGTAGAGTAAAATAGAATGGGGGCAAGGTTTGGAGAAATTGTGGTTAAAGGTAAGGTATTGGGCATTGTGGGGTGGAGAGAGAGGGGAAGGGAATGGCAATGTTGAGGGTAGGCAGCAGCATTGAGGATTGATCCCAAAGACATATTCATTAACAATATCGCATTTGTGATCCTTTTTCATTTTATTATTTCCTACTGCTCTAATGATTCTAATTGTATACCCTTTATTACTAGATGGCAAGGCAGCATCAAAAAACCACTAATATGGCCACAATTAATCAAATGTCTAGCAAAATGATCCAGTTTTCCCAACTAAAACACAAGTATTGCAAAATAATTTTTATACCCCACTTAAGTTCAATAAATCAAACTTGTCCTTGCACTTAACCAATAACTTCTTTAGTGTATGGTAACATTTGAAAGCAGGTCTAGCTGTATTGGGTAAAAGACTGGAGGCTGCATTTGAAATCCCCCCTAGAAACCAAAGGCTGCACCACCTATAGTGATCCACCAGTTTATTCTGGGAGTAAATGCTGTTGATGGCTACCTTCCTCCTTTTTTGATGAATGAGCTGGTCGACCATGTCCATGAAGAAGCCATTAACATGGGCAATGTAGTGGACTTCTCCATTGTTTACCTTGTGAGATCTAGGGATCCTCAGCAGTCCATCTGTCACGGCGTGGAAAGCTGCTATTTTATGGGGAAAAGGATGTCAGAAGTTGTAGAGAATGACAGATGACAGTCTAAGTAAAATGGTTTACTACAGATGGAGAAAGAATGCTTATTTTGGATGATACTCTTGTCAAGGAAGTTAAGGCTGCCATTCACTTTACTTCAGTGGTGAATTGGATTTGCAATGCAGGGAATTAAGGAATTAGGAGAAAAGGTGGAGTTGTTATAGGGTTCCTCTCCAAAGACATAACATGTCATCCAGGTACCTATAATAATAATGAATATTGAGAATCTCAGGATTGCTGGATTTAAACAGTGGTTAAGGAAATAAGTTAAGTGGATCAGCAAATAGTGGAGATAAAGGAGAGCCCACGGCTAAGTCCCTTTTTGTTAGTAAAAATGCCATTGAACAAGAAATAGTTTTGTTTAAGGCATATTTGCAACAATTTTAAGATTTGATTTACAGTAGAAATGGGGATATCTGATTCTTGAAAGAGTTGGATGATGATTTCCAGTGCTTCTTCTGGAGGAATGCTGGTAAAGAGATCTGTCACGTCAAAAGACACTAACTTTGCCGAATCTGGGACATAAATTTTAAATATTTTGCACAAGATCTATGCAGTTCTTATTGGTGTGAGCTGGTTTCACTTTTGACAGACTGCTAATTAATTTAGTTTAACTGCAACTGTTATTAAGTTTAGCTGCTACTTTATGTGCCAGGCCACCAATGCCAGAGACAATAGGTCTAACTGGATAATCTTTGTTATGGATTTTTAGCTCTATTAATAAAACCTGAGCACTTGGAGAGTTAGTCACTATTATTCAGTATTACCACGCAGTTACCTTTATCCACTTTTTGTATCACTAAGTTATTATTTTTAATGTCTCCCCTAATGCTCCATATCACTTAAGCTTGTTGACAATTGTGGGAAACAAAAACACTGTTGGTGGAATGTCAGGAAAAGAGTTCTGCTGCTTGGTGTTTCATAAGTGGTGACTCAAGGAGGGCAATCTCACAATCAACTGCCAACAGTTGGATGTCCCATTTAGTGACCAGTAAATGTGGGGATCAGAGAGATTCAAGACCCTATTTGCCTTCCTTCGAAAAGCACACTCTTTGGGGGGCTTTTCTAATATTACCAATTTCTATGCATTTTAAAATATTCTTCCAACCTACGAGTTATTAGTGGGGGTTTGATATGTATACAATTTTTACCAAAAAGTGTTATTTAAAGTGTTTCTGGTATATGAAGCTAGATTCCACAGAATGAAATGCTTGTTTGTTTCTTGTAACTTAGAAAGAATGGTATTTTAGAAAGACAAGTTGAAGGTGATACATAATAAAAATTAAGTGATACTATATATTTATGAGAATTTCTCCACCCCCTTAGAGGATATGACTGTTTAAAAATTCTTACTTACTTAAAAGTACTTAACTGAGCACTTCTCCTCATGAGAGTAATGCATTTGACTTCAGTGAGATTTGTTCGGGACTCAATTCCCAGTCAATTCCCAGGGGGCTCACAGGGAAAATGACCTTAGCTGTTGAGCACTTTTAAGATTACAATTACTCTAATCACAACCTGAGTTGGTGGAGTTAAAGACACTCCTAATTGTCTTTTGGCTGTGCATAAGATCACTTGTTCGCAACCAACAATTGGACTCTTGTTTTCTTTCTCCATTTTTTATTTTTATACCTAAAATATTTATATCTTTCATAAATCTACCACACACCTTCTTCATATTAAAGAATCAAAATTCAAGTGATGAATTCCATAATACTAATCCTCATATTCTCTCATCCCTTCCGGGATCTGATTGAACATTTTGCTATTGAACCATTCCAAATACTGAGGTTCACATTCCCTCACTTGAATTTCCATTTCTTCCACTCTAAAATGGCTTCCACACCCTGACTACGATTTCTAAACCAAAATTTTCTTTTAGATCATGATGCCTTTCCAAGAGTTCTTCAAATCACTGCTTCAATTGTTTCATAGATGGTGTTGCTAATGTAGTACTGTTCATTATTTATAGTGTTCTTGTCATTCTCCTCAGATCTTCTTTATCTACTGTAGACAGGGAATTTGGAAGATGAGAATTCTGTGTTTAGTGTTTGGATCTCAAGAGGACAGTGGGTTACTTATTGTCATTATCAGATTTCCCTCAGTGTGTGGTAATGCTGTTCATTACTGTTGATGTGATATTTTAACAGACCTAATGATTGCTTGCAAGGACATCACTGTAATCTACAATTTACTTGGATGGCCAAATGAGAAATTTCTTTCAGCCAATTAATTTTGCATAATGAATTAAGTGACCAATGTTCTTCCTGTCAATATAATTGCGTGATATTTCCATTTTTCTTTGCAGGACAAGACAATATACTTTCTTGATGATGTACTGTCTGCAGTAGACATTCATGTGGGCCAAAACATCTTTCAGAAGTGCATCAACGGTCTCCTCCGAAACAAAACTAAAATATTGTGCACTCATCTGATACAGTATTTTCTGACAGCTGATAAGATTTATGTATTGGATCATGGAAGGATTGTAAACCATGGTATGTGTTTTTACTTCTAATATTGTTGTGTTTTAATTTAATCTTGATCTATAATGGAAATGATTATTGATGGTTACATTAATTAATAATTTAAAATCTCTGAAAAAGCACTTGTTACTTTCCAATGTGTATATTGCCTCCCAAAAATAAAAGTAGAACGAGACGCAATCAACAACCATGTCAAAAGCAGGAAGAAAGGATCAAGCTACATAATCAGTTAATCACAAGGCTATCTTCCATATGTTTGGCAACACTGGATTGTTGAAACCTGCCAGATTTATGATGAGCTAGATGTTCTTGCATCCTCATGATAACCCTTCTAGTTTTTTCATTGTATTTCAGACCACATTTGGAACAAGTCTTCTAGTTTTTTCATTGTATTTCAGACCACATTTGAAACAAGTGATCTCACATATGCCAGATTTATTTAAAAAGTCGTCTTTATTGTACACCCAATTACACATAAATCTTACCACCTTAGGCGCAACCAGCATATCTAGCGTGAAGCTCAAAGATAGCGAGTCTAACATTTTCTCCACATTCTATTGTCTGTTGGAAGGAAGGAGCTAAGTGAAACACTTTGTTGATGCCTCTTTAAATCATTGTGAAACAGTCTTTTATGTCGTTGTTATTACTGCAAAATTTTGTTAAAATTTATCATAACTTTTTTACTGTTACCATTATAATAGTAAGAAAGAATGAAAGTCAGATTTCCTTATTTTGACCTGATTTTTTAAACTTGAACTCTTGATTTTGTGGTCCCTTTGGTCAGATCATTTCTTGGCACCTTGGTGATTGTTAAATTTTTAAATAAGTACGACAGGACAGTGGTAACGGTAGGCTATAAAGCAGAAGCATGTTACACCTTGCAAATATTTAAAACAAAGGAAGCAGGTTGGTAACTGGTAGTTGCCATATGCCACTAGAGACTCAAGGGGTATCAATCTAAATCTAGTTGGTGCCTATGCCTATGTTCATATCTCGTGTACTTACTTAATCGTACTTCTCTGATGGGCAAACAGTAGGTGACTGACTCATGTCTGTTATTCTCCAGATTGAGCAGAGTACTGCCCAATTAAATTATGTATTACCTTAATAGTTTGGTTTTCGTTCCTTGAGATTTGGCCCAGACAAGCAGCTGCCTCAATACAACGGTGGCCCATTAAAGTATCCTCTGAATTATCATGGTGCCATCTACTGTGTAAAGTCAGGTTACAAAATGTAATGACAAGGAAATAGGGTGATGCCACAATGTGATTTGGAATAAATTGTAAGTTGAGGCAGTAAAGGTCTTATTGTTTATTATTATCCTGTTATTGATTGTATGATAAACGGATAATCACCAGATTGATGATGATGTAGATGAGTTTGTTTGGAAAGACTTGGTCAATTACCTCAGTCAAAGGGAATCTTTTTTGCGACATATGAGCCTCAGTGGATGGCTAAGAATGTAACTGATGCTGTACATTGTTTTGGACTGTATTTGACAAGGAATCGGTAGAAAACATTAGAAACTAAACAAATCAATTTGCCAGAAAATTCATCAAATCAAGTGTGCATAAATTTTTGTTGAATTTGGGAATTTTGTCTTGGAAACCAGTTGCTGTTGAAAAATAATATGCAGACATACTTTCCTGGTGTGAGTAAACACAGTTTACTGAGGTGATCAGTTTACTTTGAAGATTAGAAAGCTGAATTAATATTATAGGTGAATAGCTCACCTCATACCGCAGAGAATTACGAAAATGCTGCAGCCGGAAATTTGGTCCACGGCGACTGGGTGCCACGATGATTTAGTAACGACACGCGATAAATTGGTTGTTGGGCAAGGCTGAGATTTCTCATAATTAATTGTTATTGTTGTTGCTGGATGGAATGCAATAGTTTTAGTAGTATTTAACCATTTGTTAAACAATAATTAAAAGTATGCCATGCTGGAATCCGAGCATGCAATAGAGGAGGAAAGCAGTTATCCAGACGTAATAATATGACAAAGGTAATGTTTATGTATAAATTCAAGTCTTTGATACGCAGGGAATACACATCCCGAGATAAATGAGTGTTGTTTCACAGACATTTGCTATTAATCTCCTGGCAGTTACATAAAGATTACTCAAATGGACAAACAGAAATGGTTATTTGTAAGGCGGAGGAGGTGGGGGAGGGAGGAGTATGCTACATATGTGTGTGAATAGGCATTTAATGGGTATCAAACCACTCATACCGTTGTACAGATTATGAATAAGCATAATGTAATAAATCTTTGTGTAATGGAGTTGGTTGGAAGAACTTTGGGTTTCATTACCCGCATCACCCTTTCTTATCAGAACTTTCCTAGAAATATACATTAACAAATTTATGAGGCTAACAGGCAATCAATTGTTCTTACCAAAATCCTTGGAAGGAATCTTAACTATATTTCTTTAATGAAAAGGGGAAACAGATATTAATGTATTTTTTCAAGATATGACTAGTATCCAATTTTTAATTATGTGGCCCTGGACTTTGTTAATTTATTGTGAGCTTAATGCTCAACGAATATGAACAATATTTACTCCTAAGTAAAGGTTATTTTTTGTTGACAGCAACAAACGACTAAATTTATCGTGAGGAAATATTTAAACCAAGGTACCCAACAACATCATTTTTTGCGAATCTTGGCTTTTTCATGCTGTATAAAAATCAGTTACAAGGAAACGGCACAACTTACAATCTCATCCAGAGATGTATGAGTGCGATTTCAGCTTTTTCAAATTTTCCAATAAGTATTATATTGTTTTTAATTGGCGTAAAAGTTTAAATTCTGTCTTGCCCAAATTTTAATGATAGGAAATATTGATTTCAGAGTTGCATTCTTAATATTATTTAAGAATTTTCTATTATTCAAAAATTTTGAATTTAGGCATATTTTAGATAAATTAAACAAAGTGACGTTGCCAAGCATTCTTCACTTGCCTCTGCCACAGCTTGTAGGTTTCTCAACTTTTCTTGCTCCTATGCCGGAACTCTTTTACTTAGCCAAATTCTTCTAATTTTGTTTAAGAAATAAAATATAAATACTTAGCTCATACGGTGCTCTCAAACAATTCTCTTCACCGTTCTTTTGCTCACTCCAGCACACAATGCATTGTTGGTTGTTACTTGATTTAAATCTACATCTTCCTCTCCTGACTTCATTGCTTGAAAGATGATGATGTTGAGGCGGTGTCCCTACATAGAGGGCCAAAGATACTTAGAGAGCGATGCTATTTTACCCTGGTCAGGCCCCATCTTGAATACGCGGCAAGTATATGGGATCCAGCGGATGAAACGCACACCCGCGAAATCGAGAAAGTTCAGCGCAAGGCAATACGATTTGTGAAAAATTGCTACGATAAAAAAGCTAGTGTTACGGAAATGCTTTCGGACGCAGGTTGGGAATCCCTGAAAGATAGGAGATTAGAAGCTAGGCTTCGATTACTCGGTAAATTTCGAGACAGTGCGTTTGTGGAGGACGTTATCAATATTATGCGACCCCCCTGCTACTTTGGCCGATCTGATAATGAGCGCAAGATAAGGGAAATAGATGCTAGGACAAGTCGTTTTAGGGACTCTTTCTTTCCGCGAACGATACGCGATAATAACAAAATAAGGAAATAGCGCGAGCATCCGGTGTTAACACCCCCTGCCACACGCCGAAAGGCGGCTTGTAGGGTATTGATGTAGATGTAGACCTATTTGATCCGTTGTGCCATCCGCCATAATACGAAATTACCCATGGCGTCCTATGGCTTAACTAAAGGCCAAGATGCACCCAATGGGTAAGTCCCTAATGTCCCTGGGCTCCTGAAAGAGGGTGCCCATGAGATAAGCCATGTCCTGGCAATAGCCGGGCATTGACACAGAAGATGGATTGCAGATTCCTCTTCTTGGTTGCACCATCTGCAGCTTGGAGAATCGGTAATTCCCATGTTGTATAGATGTTTGTTTACCAGGTAGTGTCCAGTTAACCCTTAAAGGCGCAANTCATAAGAAAATTCACTTTGTAGTTGCTTCTTGTTGCTTTCCTCACTGCATCATTTTCGACTGTGAAGAATACTAATTGAATGTGATTTTGTAATAGGTAAACCAGGAGATATTCTCTCGGATTTGGATGGGATGTGTGCTGAAATGGGGTCACTGGAGGAGAGAAGAGTCGAAAGCAGTGAAGAGGAAAAGGAAGAGATAAGTGAGCAGCAGGAAGAGAGAGAGACTGGGGCTGTAAAAATGACTGTATATTCCAACTACTGGCTCTCCATAGGACATGCATTAGCCATTTCAATTCTCATCTCTTTGGCTCTGATGCAGCTTTCCAGGAACATATCTGATTGGTGGCTCTCGTACTGGGTCACACATGCGCAATATTCTAATGCGAGTGTTTCTTGCAATTCACATAAGATTGATCACACATTTATACTGCAATATCGAGACGACCTCATATATTATCTTTCCATTTATGGATCTATTGCAGCTCTGAACACAGCTTTCACTCTTGTGCGTGCTTTTCTCTTTGCATATGGAGGTATAAAAGCTGCCAATAATATTCACAGCCTTCTCTTGGATACAATTATCACCTACCGATTTTACAAAGTAATTATTTGAAAATAAGTTATTAGGTAATATTTATTATGTAAGGATACATATATATGTGTACATATTATTATGATAAACAAGAATTTTTATTTATTTTGATAACCGATTAGAATGTTTGTGCATTATCTAAAAGTAAAAACACAATAAAAAGATATTCAGATGAACAACACAATTACAATTTTTTATCATTATTGATAGTAAAGAAAATAAGTTATTATAGAATGAGGAAAGAAAAATACGAATGATAAATATTTATTTATGATATGTTTCCTCTGATTATTCACAGGAATTGTTTACTTGAGTTCGAAGAAAACCGAGGAGACGTAGTTCTTTTTGGACAGACTGAGTGTGACTGAAAGTTCACTTTAGAATACTCTGTGTAGGGTTTTCATTTATCTGGGAACTTTTTGTTCCCTCTTACCACTAAAAATACATGTGTAAACAAAATGTATTGAACAAATGCTAATTCCAGACATACAGGCCACGTTTGCCTGCCTGCCTGTTTATTTTTTTATATATAAAAATTTTTTTAATTAAGAAATGTAATTTATATCGCTCCATAACAACAACACATGACAATAGAAATAATTAACCCAAAGGATTTCCTCAGCAGGGGGGTGGGAAGTATAGATCCCACTGCACTCTTAAGGGTTAATAGGCCTACCAGTTGCTTGAAAGAAGTTTCTAATTTCTTTCTTGCGCTTTCTTAGATTATGCAGTTTCACTTCGTCTCTCCTACCATCCGAGTTTTCATTGGATGCCGATGGAGAGGAATTCAGCAACTTCTACCTTAAAAGGTTTCTTTTTAATGGGTGCATTTTCTATTGCACTTCACACAGGTGGAATCCTACATGCTTACTTCTCCAAAAGACGCAGATTTTTTAAGAGAGTATAAAAGAACTGAAGACGTTCCTTCTAATACTACAGATGGCACCTTAGTTTTGAGTTATTTCGATAGCTGTCACTAAAAAGGTGTACTGAAGGTTATCCATTCTGCGAAAACAGTAGGGTGCCGGGCAAAACCCAGGATCTCCCACACACACAAAAATATTCAGGTACCATTCTTATTTGTATCCAACTGATTTAGCAGAATTAGATGTCATTGCCCTTTGGTATGCTCTTGCAGTAGCCAGAGGCACAGATTTAGGAACGTTGCAATGAGAGACTTTTATATACAGCTATGCCCCTTTTTCCTTCTTCAATTCTGCAGTCACTGTGATGAGCAAAGGTAGTGGTAAAGCGGGCATACGGAATATGAATTACCTCAGTAAATGTTGTCGTCATTTTGAATAGTACAAATAATCAAAAAATACAGTTAGAAGTATGTTCAAATAAGAATGTTCCAAAATTCTAGTAAGAGATATTTAGCTTTGTAATACTATATTGTTAATAACCATCCGTCATATCATTATTTCTTCAAGAAAAAGAAATACAAAAAGAAGGAAATATGGCCAGTAGTTATTACTCCAGAGCAAGAAATGAAACTGACAGCTTCGAAACAAGGTTTTGGCTTGCTTTATTCACAAATACTAAATAGAAAAATAAAATATACATACATATTGTCCGTCCAACATTATGAAGACATTGTAAATCTCACAACCCTGGGCATTTCTACGGCTCATGCTGTTGCAACTTTTACATAGGAAATGTAAGTTGGCCAAAACTGATATGATAAATTTTCATCAAACTGTAAAAGTAATTTGGGGCAGTTTGGCAGTATTTGGTACAGTTTAATCCAGGTCAGATACTATAATAAATGCAGGAAAATGAAAAAAAAAGTGATACATACTTTGAAGAAAATAAAGAATTATTTGCAGTTGTCTTTGAACTGGAGTATTTGGGTCTACCTTCCATGAAACACGGTCTTTCTTGGTATCAAAATATTTTCCATTTCATCCACTTCCCATAAATGTTATTATTTTTCCTGTTAAAAATTTCGGAGAGAAAAGTTTGGTAACTCTATGGGAATGTCGAGAGTTTTCGGCAAAATACATTGAGAAATGTACTTGCCTAATATTTTCCGTTGCAAAAATCTTTAAGTGAGAAAGTTTCTAAAAAATACGTAACCTATTTTCTGTTTAAATTTAAACCCTCTAAGTTTATTGATAAAGTCAAAATATGAATTTATTGTTAGGAGTTAGCGTAGATCTTGGTGCACACGAAAACACTTCAAGCTGCTGTTATGCAGCAATCCGTATTTTTTTCTGATCGCTTGTAATGATCTCATTGATCGATCACCAACTAGAATTTTCATAGTCTTAAGTTGGTAAATTTTGAACACAAAAAAATCCAAAATATTCACTGCTCTTTGGAAATTACACAGGTCATTGAAAGTTGCAACATTGATTTCCTAAAATCGATAAGGGTCCTAACAATATATTAAAAAATTAGAACTACATTACTTTTTGCAAGGTTAAGCCCTTTTATGTGTAAAAATTGACTGGACTACATTGCGCCATTGAAAATATTTTCATCATTCTTAAAATGTACTTTAAATACTATCAATGACAATGAATCAAAGAGAATTATGTAGCATACTTAGTAACTGTTTCTAAGTTACCTAAAGGCCTTCGAAAACAAAGAGATCATGAAAAATAAAGTTATGATATTATATATAATGATATTATAGATAATGAATAAATAGTTTTTCTCATTTTAAAATACTCGTCATTTTCTGTATCATAAGAAAATTCACTTTGTAGTTGCTTCTTGTTGCTTTCCTCACTGCATCATTTTCGACTGTGAAGAATACTAATTGAATGTGATTTTGTAATAGGTAAACCAGGAGATATTCTCTCGGATTTGGATGGGATGTGTGCTGAAATGGGGTCACTGGAGGAGAGAAGAGTCGAAAGCAGTGAAGAGGAAAAGGAAGAGATAAGTGAGCAGCAGGAAGAGAGAGAGACTGGGGCTGTAAAAATGACTGTATATTCCAACTACTGGCTCTCCATAGGACATGCATTAGCCATTTCAATTCTCATCTCTTTGGCTCTGATGCAGCTTTCCAGGAACATATCTGATTGGTGGCTCTCGTACTGGGTCACACATGCGCAATATTCTAATGCGAGTGTTTCTTGCAATTCACATAAGATTGATCACACATTTATACTGCAATATCGAGACGACCTCATGTATTATCTTTCCATTTATGGATCTATTGCAGCTCTGAACACAGCTTTCACTCTTGTGCGTGCTTTTCTCTTTGCATATGGAGGTATAAAAGCTGCCAATAATATTCACAGCCTTCTCTTGGATACAATTATCAAGGTTAGTGTTGTTTTCTGCTTCAGAATCAAATTTTATTGTAATTATATCTCCTCCCTTTTCCATTTCCAAAATTTATGGAAAAGGTGATGTTTTCAGATTAGTTTGATTATCTTAATTCTAACAAAGATCTTATTTGCTGTATGGGAAATCCCACATAGAAATATATTAAAAGCTGCTCCATGTAAGGTATTAATACTACACTGGCGGCTTGGGGTGACCTACTAATCTAAATCCATCCACTGGGTTTCAAGATGAGGCCATATTGGCAATTACCTTATATGGTAGATTAGTTTAGGTATTAATACATCCCCTGCCATTCTCCACTGGCAGCTTGCGGTGATTTACAAATCTAAATCTATCTTTTGAGTTTCGAGATGACAACAACCCATGACACTTTGGAGGACCCAATCACTGCATGGGAGAGGATGAAAGAGGAAATAATATTTCGTGCCTTTCTTTATCAGTCCTTGCTGAAGAAAAATCTCCTCAGATTACATTACAGTAAGGATATTGCACCAAAAATAGTTTAGCACTTGTCACCAGGATGGGTTGGGAGAATATCCTGGCAAACAACTTCTCTGCTGCTGGTCACCTCGGCAGGTGGGCAGAGAGGACCCTGCCTAAACCTCTTCAAGAATTGAAGATAAATGATGTTTGGGAGGATGATCCAATCATCTTGTGCTGTGATGCCAGGAACTACTTTCTCACTGTCTACCATGATGACAGTGTATATGAGGAGGATGATGAAGATATCCTTGATACACTAGATACTCTCTCAGAGGAGCACAGGTTATATTGTATCTCAGTTCTCCAATTTCATTCTCTGAAATAACTTCAGAGATTAATGGCCTCAATAAAAATAAATCACCTGGGCTGGACAGTATTACTGTCGAGTTTTATTTTAAAATTTGGGATGTCCTTCAAGAGAATGGCATGCAAATTTCCTTTAAGAGAATCGCATGCGAAAGCTTCCATCGAGAGAATCTGCTTTCCTTTACAACCACAGCCGCCATCACTCTCATGGCTGAATCAGTCGACGCAAAAACCATTGACAGCGGGAGACCATTGTCCTTGACTAATGTTCACTACAAGATTTTAGCTAAATTGATGTCCAACAAGCTATCTAAAGTAATTGTGACCATGGTTTCTCTGGAACAGACTTACTGCATCCCTGGCCGAACAATATTTGACCTGATCTACACTATTCGGGATCTGGTGCATCATCACAATGACGATAACCTTCCACTGGCTGTTGTGTCTTTGGATAAACAAGCTTTTGATATGGTGAGACACAAATTTCATTTTCATGAGCTAGGAAGGATAGGCTTTGGTGAAGTTTTTGTCGGCATGGTGCGACAGTGTATGAGGGAGCTATCTGCCTGGTCAGGGTTGCTAGCTCTCTTACAACATCCCTTTCCTTTGGGGTATTTGCCAAGGTTGCCCCCTGTAAGGGCAACTTTATTCACTGTTTTTACTAGCCTCTTTTAAGGAGGTTAAAATTCTCTCTCCCCAGTGTCAACTTACCCAGGGGCAGCCATTTAACTGTCAGAACCAATGCCGGTAACCTAAACGTCTTTCTTGGCAATGAAGGAGACTTTACTGAGATACTCCCTAAAAATTTATCATTTTATTAATTTACTCCCTTTCCATAAAAATTCTCACCTTAGCAGTAACTGCCTTAACACCAGCAAAAGCCATAGCCTTTGAGCTGGAGCATGGAAAGAAAGACTGGATTAACCTCTTGATTTTCATTGGTCCTCTAAGGGGGGAAAGTTCCTCAGCGTATGGGTGCAAGGAAGGGGAACATCTGATGAACACAGAAGTAGAGCGATGGCTGAGGCAAGGGATACTCTTGTGGAAACAGGTTGGGACCAATGTCTATCAGAGGCCATGCCTTAATTGTGAATTAATTCATTGCGATAATGATCTGGCACCTCTTACAAGTATACACTCTTGCGTGATGGATGAACACAGTGCTGAAGGACAACTCCAACTGGTTGGCCACCTCCTGATTTATTTCCAACAAACAATCATTGATTGCATTGCCACTTCCTAAACATATTCTCTACGAAGAAATACCATACATCATGCAGCCAGAATCGTGGCCTCAACGAGCAAAAATATGACGAGGTGGAGCGGCATGAGATTCGGGTCCACTTACTTGTGGGAATCCCCAAAAAGTCTTTCTTCTGCACCTAGGGTATTCGCCTTGCAAATTATTTAATTACCTTAGGCTGTAATTTAAAAAGAACTCACACTTTATTTTAAACAAAAGGTCAATGTTTCGTACCTGACACCTTACATGATGATTGAAAATGGAGGAAGCATATCACGTTGCAAATGGTGCTCACCTTAAGTTTAAAATATTTTGGGGTTATGGAAATCTTATGAATCTCACCACTGGAAAAAGAAATAACAACTGCCCATTGCTAGAAGACATATAATAGCAGAAGAATGTCCTTCAGAGATACACATGAAAATATGGAAAAGAAATTGGAAAATATGAATTACTGATTCAATGATTTGAGAGAAAAGGATTCCCCTACCCGGATTGAAAAAACATACATACATACACACACACACACACATATATATATACAGGTATACAAATATACATACATATAATGGTTACAATATTGTCTTTTTGAAGAGGAGAGAACATCTTAAGATCATTTACCATAATGATAAGTTATTTGCAGAGATAAACTTAACAATCAGGAAGAAGTATTTTTTAGTCAGACTATTTTTACCCATAGATAGTTTATTATTGCTTGGTAATGATCAAAAAGGTTATGAAACAAATATATTCATACAAGGAGAGGATTTTGGATGGATTTTTGAGTAAAATTCAGGTTTTAAGTTATAGTGAAAGTCACATTTAAATTACATTCATTGACAAAGGCATGCAGTTACATCTCACAAGTGAACCAGCAATTGGTTCTCAGTGACACTCAACAATAGGGTCTTTGGCAAAAAATAAGGACCATTATGCTCCAGTTCTTCCAAACTTTTCCTAGTTTCTAAATAAAATAAGTTTAAAAATCTGCTTAGCATTCGTCAATTTGAAAATTTGAATAACAACTAACACATTGTGGCAATCAGCATCTTCTGCAAATTGTATTCCTTTTGTAAATATTTAAAAAATTTAAATGTTACATTCAGGAAACTCAGGTTACAGCCTCTTTGCTGTTTTTACACGAGATTAAATTTTGCTGAATTATACTTATAATCTATCTGGTAGATAAATTATTCATCAAAGGCAATGTTATCATTGCAGATTCTTGCAAAAATATCCATCCCAGCCATTATAATAGCTGGGATGGATATCTCACTATTCCTGGGGTTTCCCATTGGGACTCTTACTACATAAAGGGGCCAAGCCAGTGACACTTGTGGTTTAGGCTAAGAATTCAAATCCTCTATGTAGCAATATAATACATGCTGTAGATCCAACCAAGCATATATTTGAATAAACGTTGACGGAAAAAGTAAAGAATGTTTGGAGGGTAAGGAGATAAAATTTAATTGCAAAAAAGGAAGTTATTTGTAAAGAAATGGGAAAAATTATTTTTCTACAAGGAAAATGTCGTGATCCTCATGGTGGTGCACTTGAATGGGGTGGTTGTCTGATTTTCAGTTGCTAATTTGCGTTAAAATGCCTTGTTGCATCAACGGTCGGACACATGTCTATTACTTTTGAGCAAAGAACATACCTATGCTGAAAGTCTCGCGCAAATCTGTCTCCCACTGAAGTGCTATTCCATAGTCAAAGTGCCTGTGTAGTAACATTTCCTAATTGTTTTTCTAATTAATTAGAATCCCTTTGATTGAGAAAAAAACATTTGATAAAAGAGTTCTAATCTGATATTCTGCCTTTCAAACTATTTTCCTAAATATCTTAATTAGGATGTAACAATGGCTCTAATGAAGTTGTTGGGAATATGTATATAATTATGCAGCTAAGAAAAATTGTTTTTCTCTGTGCACTCAGTGTTGAAAGACATTGATATTAATGAAAAATAAAGAAACAATGGGGGGAAATGTACCACACTTGAGAATGGTATGCTTTTTCTCCTTTATCTAAATTCAAGTGTGTGAACTATCTTTTCTACTGCTAATTTGCACATAGATGATTTCATTGAAGTAGTCATTGTTTGAAACTTTTTCAAACAAATTTTCAAAAAATAACAAAACAAGGCCAAAAATACACTTCGTTTGAATCCTACTTCATCCTAAACATTTTTATTTAATGTACAGTCCCTCGCTAAAAAAGGTTAATACCCTCTCGTATTTTCTACGTTTTCAGTTTAGCAGGAAGAATAAGATTCGGGATACAAAAATCAAGCAAAGGGTTTGGCGGTAGATGTAGCAATGCCGCCATAGGGTTGTACCATTAAGCCTCTAAACCCTCCCTGAGACTGCAAGGACAAAATCTTTTCCTTGTGATTTCCAGGTGATAGTGATGACTGCGTAACATAGCTGTGATGGAAAAACTGAGTTAATCATAAATATTTCATTGCTACTTAAACCATTTGTAAGTATATTTAATGCATGTTTAGCTAAATAACCTTTATTAGTGCTCCCAAAAACAAAAATATTTATAAATTTTATCAGCTGGTAGAGTAATACATGACAATATATGCTGGGGAGAACTTGATAGATTTAGATTTATACCCAGCAAGCCCCCAAGTGACGTATGGCAGGGGGTGTGTCAACACCAGATATTCTCACCTAATCTATTGTAATATATTATTCTTATAATCTTATGTTATTATTATTATTAGCGATAATGATCTGGCACCTCTTACAAGTATACACTCTTGCGTGATGGATGAACACAGTGCTGAAGGACAACTCCAACTGGTTGGCCACCTCCTGATTTATTTCCAACAAACAATCATTGATTGCATTGCCACTTCCTAAACATATTCTCTACGAAGAAATACCATACATCATGCAGCCAGAATCGTGGCCTCAACGAGCAAAAATATGACGAGGTGGAGCGGCATGAGATTCGGGTCCACTTACTTGTGGGAATCCCCAAAAAGTCTTTCTTCTGCACCTAGGGTATTCGCCTTGCAAATTATTTAATTACCTTAGGCTGTAATTTAAAAAGAACTCACACTTTATTTTAAACAAAAGGTCAATGTTTCGTACCTGACACCTTACATGATGATTGAAAATGGAGGAAGCATATCACGTTGCAAATGGTGCTCACCTTAAGTTTAAAATATTTTGGGGTTATGGAAATCTTATGAATCTCACCACTGGAAAAAGAAATAANTTATTCCATTATCTATTAAGTAATTATTTGTATTGAAAGTAATGATACCATAAATTTACTCTTTACATTACCTCAATTTCCTTAGTTTGTTATGCCTTTAATAATCTGGTGCTGATAGCTTAGCTAGTTTTAGTAATAGTCGGTATCAGGATAATTTTCATGATTTTTGTCTTGATTCTATTTTCTATAACAAATTTGAAATCAGCCTATGAATTCTGAAAATCATTTTTAATTGTATATATTTGTGAGAGAGATAATATTAAAATTTAGCTTGACTAATCATAATAATAACAAATAGTTTGCATAATTGTAATTGTTTTGAAAGCCTGTGACAGAGTAGCTGCGAAATGATGATTGAACAGCTCATACTTATGATGTATCTCATATATGATGATATGATCAGCCATTGGGAAATAAGAATTAATGGTTCTATTTACAGGATGATTGACATAACCGATGTATGTGTTATTAACTGCTAAAATCGCATGCTACGCTAATAAATCACACCCTATATAATAACAATAACTGTCATTAAGAAGCATGGCTTGTAATCAAGATCGGTTGTTATTGTATTCTTCACCTGTGGTGAGACCTCATCCGCAGTGCAATGTGGGGAGGACTGAAGGAACACCTTCCTAGCAGGGGGGGTTCAGGTTCATTTAGGATTCACTGGTTTTTTCCCTTTCAATTTCCCCTGCTATTTCAAATGGGCTTTTCTAAAGGAAGGTAATTTCTTATTTAATCAAATATGGGATGCTTCTGACATTCTTGTAGGCGAAGTCCTCGCCGCCTATACCACCCTCCGTGTACGGTTGAGGTTTTCCTCTCCAAATTAAAGAGTATGGGGAAAACCAGCAGATCTCCTGAGGATTTTTGTGCCATGTATGAACTGCAGATTTTGGGAGAGGAATGGTTTATGGCTCCCTGGCACTCTTGGATAAGCATTTTGGAGAGTGACCTCAGATTTTCTTCATCGCAATATATATCTGATTCTTCCTTTTGTTTGTCATGAAGTTAGGAAGGTTGAGTTTATGCGAGCAGGAAAGGATTGTGTTTTTGCAGTGTCAAGGAGGATATACCACAGAACCCTTTGCTCGATGTATTTATCCCTAATCTTAGTCTTCCCACTAAACTGAAAATCTTTAAAAATACGAGAGGGTATTAACTTTTTCTAGCGAGGGACTGTACTTGTAGCTTAACGGTCACTTAATTTCAGTTTCTAATTAAATTATATTTGGGTCTGCAATTAATTTAGTGTGTTTCTCCCTTATAGGCTAAAGTGTTCTTCTTTGACATGTGTCCCAGCGGACGAATTCTCAACCGCTTTTCCTCTGACACGTACACCATTGATGACTCTCTTCCATTCATCATGAACATCTTGTTTGCTCAGTTTTTCAGTGTCATTGGTAAGTTTAAAGCGATTGAGTCCATAAGAAGAAGTAATTTCATTGTATATGCATTTAACATTTTGTAGAGTTTTAATTCTGTGTATAGTTTTCTATTTTAAGTTATGCACAGTCATTTTACAAGGAATACAAGCATTGGGATACCCTAAATGAATTCTTTAACTTCGGACATACGAATTGCCCTAGCATTGAACCTGGGACCAGCAGTACAAAATTTTTTATGCCATACGATAGATATTTATATCCTGTGTCGATTTGGTGAATTTTAATGTTCTATTTCACCGGAAAATACCCTAAATGAATTTTTGAAAAATTGGCCTTAAGAATTTACCTAGCATTGAACCTGGGACCATTAGCACAAAAGTCGCTAAACAAAACAGAAGATAATTACGGAGATTAAGTTAAAATAATGAAATTATGGAGTCGCTACACCATGTAGCGACTCCGTAAATTTCATTATTTTAACTTAATGCAAAATACTCTAAACGAATTTTAGAAAATGCGCTCAATGCATTTAAAGGGGAAAAGTAAAGTTTTTGGGGCCTCCTAGAATCGAAGCCATTATGCCTAGGATGAATGTCTGCTTTTTTCCTTAGTGTCCAAACCAGGGACTTTACGGAAAAAAATCGCCAGCTTTGTGAGGCTATTCTTACTGCTTCATCTTTAGTATCCTATATATATCCGGAGAATCGTCTATATAAAGAGACGAGTAAAAGGAGCTTGCATACTGCAAACTTAATGTAAGATAGATTAACTAAGGCATTGCACACCACCTGCAACACTCCGCCATCCATACACCGAGTTCCATCTACCAACTACAATACCCTAAACGAATTACTCATAATACGTGCATACGAATTGTCCTAGCATCGAACCTGGGTCTATTAGGACAAAAATCTTTAGAGAATACAATAGAAACTACATCCTCTATTGATACTGCGAATTTGAACATTCTACCTTACCAGAAAATACCCAAACGAATTTTTGAAAATCGGTCATTCGAATTGTCCTAGAATCGAACCTGAACCAACAGGGCAAAAATCTGTACGGCATACGATAGACATCCAGCTATTCTAGCAACACTTTGAATTGCGACTTTCTATCTTAACGCAAAATACCCTAAATGAATTCTTGAACTTAGGACATACGAATTGCCCTAGCATCGAACTAAGGACTCGCAGGACAAAAACCTTTAGGCATACAATAGATGTGTATATCCTTTATGGACAGCATGAATTTAAACGTTCTATCTTACCGTAAAATACCCTAAATGATTTTTTTGAAAATTTTGCACTAAGAATTTACCTAGCATCAAACCTGGGCCATTAGGGATAAAGCTTTTGCGTAGAAATGGGACAATCGATTGAAAAATACAATCGAATAATTATTCGATTTTTTTCATTCGAATAAATTCATTTGTTTTGCGGGTTAGTGGTTTTACAGGGGTAACAAACTTCTATAACTCTTTCATTTTACCATGGAAAACCTAATTAAATTTGATTTTCACATTTCCGTAAAAGCAATATGTATCTTCGTTTGCACAATTTGAAATATTATTAAGCCTGATTAGGGGAAAATAAATTCTGGAGAATATATCAATGAAAATGCGATTAGAAAAAAATGCGGAAAAATAACGTAGCTCAAGACATTTAGGGTATAATTTAGATGTTATTTAAATATGAAATGAACTTACATCTCCGAAATTTCAGGTTAACCTAAAAATTAAATCTATCGTATCGTTAAAAGATCTATATCTTTTCATCGTTGTTGTAAAAAGTAAATTATATGGAATTTTCGTAATTCNATGACAAAAAGTAAAAACTGGCCTATGCAATGACAAATTCTTACTTTCAAACGGCTTTAATACATCATATGTATCTACTGTTCAATCATCATTTCTTAGCCGCTCTGTTATGGCCTTTCAAAACAAATCCATGTATGCAAACTATTTGTCATTATTATTTCATTATTATGATTAATAAAGTTAAATTTTAGTATTATCTCTCGCACAAATATATACCATAAAAAATTGTTTTTAGAATTCATACCCGATTTCAAATGTGTTACTGGTACCGACTATTACTAAAAACGCTATCAGCACTGCATAATGATATGTATTACAGACTAAGAAAATTGAGGAAATGTAAAACGTATATTATGGTCTCATTACTTTCAGTACAATTAATTAATTAATAAATAATTTATGGAAGGTTTATAATAACATCGATACAAAATCTGTCAATGTAAAGGGTGCCATCTCTATCTTAGGCTATTTACTGAGATTGAATATGTAAACCGTAAATAAAAAATGCAGATAGTGTAATAATATTGATGGAAGTAAGTAAGAAAATATAATTTCTTCATACACTTATCTTAGAGGAGGAATCTCAGTGGATTGAAGTTTTACAATGTTGGAGTCTGGTAAATAGATGTATTCCATGAATTTTAGTCTAAGGGTAACAGATACGGAGAGTTAAGAAACCCTGGCTAAATTTTAAGAAGAATTGGGGTTGAAGATAGGAAGGTTGAGTTTATGCGAGCAGGAAAGGATTGTGTTTTTGCAGTGTCAAGGAGGATATACCACAGAACCCTTTGCTCGATGTATTTATCCCTAATCTTAGTCTTCCCACTAAACTGAAAATCTTTAAAAATACGAGAGGGTATTAACTTTTTCTAGCGAGGGACTGTACTTGTAGCTTAACGGTCACTTAATTTCAGTTTCTAATTAAATTATATTTGGGTCTGCAATTAATTTAGTGTGTTTCTCCCTTATAGGCTAAAGTGTTCTTCTTTGACATGTGTCCCAGCGGACGAATTCTCAACCGCTTTTCCTCTGACACGTACACCATTGATGACTCTCTTCCATTCATCATGAACATCTTGTTTGCTCAGTTTTTCAGTGTCATTGGTAAGTTTAAAGCGATTGAGTCCATAAGAAGAAGTAATTTCATTGTATATGCATTTAACATTTTGTAGAGTTTTAATTCTGTGTATAGTTTTCTATTTTAAGTTATGCACAGTCATTTTACAAGGAATACAAGCATTGGGATACCCTAAATGAATTCTTTAACTTCGGACATACGAATTGCCCTAGCATTGAACCTGGGACCAG
>KZ309612.1:5779-17651 GCA_000376725.2 Ladona fulva
AATGAATCATCACTTACGCGTTAGATTCGACAAAACTGTTTCCCTATCTGTTTTCCTTACTTTGTCTCAAAAATTGGCTTCAAAAGGCGTGGGCCATTTTATTACGTAAAATGAGCAGGAATCCGTCTTTGAGTACAAAAGATTTAACGAATCAAAAGATCAGGAATCATGCCAAAACATGACATAATTGGTTTTCCACTAATTTCCTTCAACCACATCTACATTGCAGCAAACTTAAAAGATTTTCAGAAAACTCCGAGAGCATACTTTTCTGTAAAACTTGCCCAAGTTTGACTCCGTGCATCTTTTTGACGCTTACAGATATCAATAATAAATGTTGGAACAACAAAACTCAATCTATTTTAATATCTATGCGAAGTTTCACCTCCATTATACTAAAAAACCACTTTGGCCTCTTGGCAAGTTTTTTTTTTATTTTAGCCCACTGTGTCAACTTAAACCCTTTAATAAATGAGGAGAAGTAACGGACATTGTATATTACACACTATATTTTTAACTGACAGTATTCGGTTATCAACCTCTCTTCAGAAAATATAGACATTCCACTGTCTCGGAATTATGAAATGGCCTTCCACGGTATCAAATGGATTATACGTTTATATACTGGGTGAGTCAAAAAGTGCTTTACTAAATCAGTTACTTGTTTTATCATTGTGAATATGTATGGTTTCAAGTGTTAACGTTTACATAGGACTTGCCAAACTGTCTTTTGTGGAATTCCAGTCTAGCAAGACGCACAATGCGTTGATTTATTTGGCTACGGGCAAAACCTTCCCTAATCTGTTTGACAACAGCATCAGCAACGTACGGGCGAACTGGTGATTCCACTTGAGGAATAGAACAGCAAGTCTCAATAATGTTCTTATGCCTAATGTAAATTGTAGGCTGTTGCAGAGTTTGTTTTGTGAATCAAAAACACAGCGAGCAAGCACGCTCCGCACCATTGAAAGTAGCCATTCACACATTCCTCTATGCTGGCTCTACCGGTGATTGAACTTTGCACGTGGCACTGCGCGAGTCCAACTAGATGTGTTTTGCTACAGAATGACATTTTCATCAATTCTGTCAATGATCTCAATTCAAGTTCAATGTTCAATGTGCTTCCAAATTTGTGAAGTCTTTTCTGGCTCGCCCCGTATAAAATATTAATTTAATGAATCAACACTGAATTTGCGAGTATATTAATTGCTTAACGCTCTTTCATGAAGTACTCATCTTCCTTTACCTATATGATTTGTAACAACAAGAGTTATTTTAACTGACGCTAGATTGCGTATTAAAGTGATGTACCCGCGTAAATGCGTCGACAAGGTAATTACAGTGATACATCGGCTTGCGGAGATAAATGGTTCCGAAACGAAATGGTTGGCCGAAATTTTTATCTCAGGCAACGTACTTTCGTCGTTTTGAACGTGAAGATCCAAATTGTGTTTCTGGGAGTCCCCAATATGATTTGCTCGGATCATTTCATTGCAAAATAAGCTGACATATTAATAAGATACTGGAATGACTCGACCGTGAGTTTTGGCGACAAATTGTGAAACACGAAAAATATACTTCGTCAAAATCTTCTTTAGCCGAATTATGATATTCTTATGTGACCCAATATTCGCTATCTTGATCGTTAGTTTCCTATTTATGTTGCTAGTTATCTCCAATGTGATTTGGTCAACTGATTTTTTTCGTACACGCTATGAAAAACTATATTTTACCTGATTTCTCCTGCTTGTAGTGATAGCGCGCTCGATTACTAGATAGACGCTTACCGTATTTATTATTCTTAGCTTAATCTAGTAAACATTGAAGAACTCTTCGTTAGTCATACCGTTAACAAGCTGAGCCACTCGTTAGCCGAGGTATCACAACATTGCACGGTTACATATTTTGTGAATAGTTTATTTTCTAACTTAAACATTCACTTATTTAGAAAAGTAAATAATAGATTCAATTGATGCGTGGTTCTATTGCAGCTTGAGTATATAATTAACTTCTTATTCAATCGATAGAAAAATGTTCAAAATAGCAAAATTTAAGTAAACAGTCCCATTTTATTGCAGATTACTGTAGTTTTCATTTAGGATGAATTTATAGTTCCAAATATTTTCCTTAGCAGTGCCACGTGCAAAATTCTATCACCGGTAGAGCCAGCGTAGGGCAATGTGAGAATGGCTACTTTCACTGGTGCGGAGCGTGCTTGCTCGCTGTGTTTTTGTTTCACGAAACAAACTCTGCAACAGCCTACAATTTACATTAGGCATAAGAACATTGTTGAGACTTGCTGTTCTATTCCTCAAGTGGAATCACCAGTTCGCCCGTACGTCGCTAATACTGTTGTCAAACAGGTTAGGGAAGGTTTTGTCCGTAGCCAAATAAATCAACGCATTGTGTGTCTTGCTAGACTCGACTTCCACAAAAGACAGTTTGGCAAGTCCTATGTAAACGTTAACACTTGAAACCATACAGATTTACAATGGTAAAACAGGTAACTGATTTAGTAAAGCACTTTTTGACTCACCCAGTACATAAACGAATAATCCATTTGATATCGTGGAAGGCCATTTCATAATTCCGAGACAGTGGAATGTCTATATTTTCTGATGAGAGTATGATAACCTTATACTGTCAGTTAAAAATATAGTGTGGAATATACTATGTCCATTATTCCTTCTCATTTATTAAAGGGTTTAAGCTGACACATAGTGGGCAAAAATAGAAAAAAAACTTGCCAAGAGGCAAAAATGGTTTTTTAGTATAAGGGAGGTGAAACTTCGCATAGATATTAAAATAGATTATGTTTTGTTGTTCCAACTTTTATTAATAATATCTGTAAGCGTCAAAAAGATGCACGGAGTCAATCTTGGGCAAGTTTTACAGAAAAGTATGCTCTCAGAGTTTTCTGAAAATCTTTTAAGTTTGCTGCAATGTAGATGTGGTTGAAGAAAATTAGTGAAAAACCAATTATGTCATATTTTGGCATGATTCCTGATCTTTTGATTTGTTAAACCTTTTGTACTCAAACACGGATTCCTGCTCATTTTAGGTAATAAAATGGCCCACGCCTTTTGAAGCCAATTTTTGAGACAAAGTAAGGAATACAGATAGGGAAACAGTTTTGTCGAATCTAACGCGTAAGTGATGATTCATTCGAATAAAATATCATCCGCATAAAATGATCCGCAGACATACCAATCAAAATCTACATATTATTTAACTGATAAATATTCGGGCGATTTTGTTCTCGGCGATCTTCTCATTCCGATTTTTCTTTTAGATTTTATCATTCAGGACTTGTCCTCTGTTTTAGTCTTCAATCAGGCCTTCAAAACAGTAGAAATGTGCAAAATACTAAGTGTTACTTCCGTTCTGAGGGTAAAAAGCTCATTCATCCATTCTATACGTAGGATTATCGATTTCGTATTTGTAAATCCTGTAATAATTAAAAATTCAGTTGACGTTTCCTCACTTCGTAATTTCATTTTAATTTTCACTTGAACATTTTACGTAAATTAATGAAAAAGGAAGACTGAACCGCGTTCCTGCAGCATCGAATTACCTCCCTCACTGACCTTCCACAACGCAACACCAGTTGGGCACTGAAACTGAACGTGCCTGTGAGGTTCACAGACTTACTCCTCTTTACTTAATGTTTAATGTAATAAAAGCGTAAAGAAAAACTGTGCTAGAAGCTAATAGTATGATACAAGAAAAGGCTTTTTTTGCGGTGGTAATGAATTTGACAATTTAACAGGATGAGACTATCTTTTGTGCATAATAATTTGTAATCCTTTTTACTACACATTCCATAATGGTAAACGAGTAGTAGATACTCTCCAAATAATTAACGTAGTTCTTGCGTCCCCTTCGTATCACGGATTCTTAAACACATAAATCTACGAACACAATAACTACAAAATGCATCTTGAGAATCCTGTGTTTTGTTAAATTTCCCATATCTTTGCCGCAGAATGTTTACTCGAATGTTACTTTATCAGATTTCTTATGCATCAAAATGTTCGTAAATATTTATGTAAGTTGTTATTTTGTGCAAGGCATGATCATCGAAAGTGTCAGAAACGATTACCAATTACGTCAAAATGATGATGTTGATTTATTTATGTCGTAAACGTTATTTTTGCTATAACAATGAATATTAAAATTTACTGAGTTTTGTAGTTTCGACTTTTATTCTTCGTTATTTGTAAGCGTCAAAAAGATGCACGGAGTAAAACTTGGGCAAATTTTGCGGAAAAGGATGCTCTCGGGTTTTTCTCAAAAAATCTATAAAATTTGATGCAATGTAGACGTGGTTGGAGGAAACTGGTGGAAAAAACGATGATGTCATATTTTCGTATGATACCTGATCTTTTGATTCGTTAAAGCTTTTGTGCTCAAAGATGGATTCCAAGTAAAAGTGGTACTGAAAAAGGGATAATGAGTTAAAATAACTTTTAAAAACATAATTTACTTATCTTAGCGTTTAAATTAACCTTTTTTTAATCATGAAAATGAGAAAAGCAAGGGTAAATTATCTACAACTTCAGCTTAGCTTGTGAGACGTTCCAAGGAGGTAGCTCGCTTATCGTATATAGGAGCTAAAGGTCAAACAGAAACTACGATATTCATGAACCTTATGCTCTTAGCAAAAGAAAAAATTTAAGTACGAGTTTCCACATGTTATTTATATAAAATAAACATTCGGATTGAATTATTTCATGACTCGATATGGTATCTGCGCCACTTTCATTTATGAGGAAAATATGGCTCATAAAATGTTTCGCGTTTTTAGATGAAATCATGCTGTATTTTAACCTTCTATTACTTCAGTTGAGGCAGATTATAATTAATCGCGTTTGTTGAAACTTCACCTGTAGATGAGTTCTGAGAATAATCAGAATAGATGGGAGAAACGTGAGTGGGAACGCAGTCCTTACACAATATGAATTCTGGAAGAAGGAACGGAAGGAATATAAATATATAAACTGAAACGTGATGTTGCAAATTTTATTGATATTTATTATGTAAATTGATAAGTAATTATGATGCTACTGAGAGTGGTAATTAATTTATGTAGCATAAACACATCATAACACCAATTTGAATGTAAGTTTCAGAAAATTAGAACAGTTGGCAGCACAAATCTCAGCGGGGTATTACTGCGCATGCGCACACGTCCACGACTCGAGTTGTCCGTGAATCTTCTGCGAGAGGATCATCGAATCGGCAGCTGTTCACGGATTCCGGGACATTCCCAAGGCAACCGACGCTATGGATACTACAGCTCATTGCAAAAGGTATGTTAAAAGATTACTATTTTGTTTTTGAAAGAAAGGAAGTTTAGAATGTATCTTTTTTCAAACAGGAAAATATTCCGAAAGTACGAAATTGATAATTAGGTACTTAATATATTTTCCTGAACGTACCCGCAGTTAATAAGAACGAAATAAAAACACTGGAGTATTGACTGAAAGCTATTTGCAATATCAGTTCGTGTTCTTGATTCTTTCTCGTAAATTATTTTGCGTAATCGACTGAGGTTATGAAAATGACCTGGTATATCACTGCCTTAAGGTTTTTAATATAATGTATAATTTCTAATCCCTTGTATGTGCCTTAAAACCTGCTTACTGTTAAAGTTGCTTTTTTGTGGGCCTGAGCATCTTGGTTTTAATTCGTGGATCTCTAGCATGAGAAGAATTTAAGTGTTCGTACCTAATCTTACCTGCGGTTATCAACAGATTTTTAATTTTCATATGATTTTAATTGAACGACAACACTTCTTTTAAGTCATTTAAGGAAATCTATTAATCAGGCAATAATATATGTAAATATTTTGGAATTGGCCTTCCAAACGTTTCTCGTATGAGGCGATTTCGTCCGCAATTTGCATCTATGTGACCCATGACCTACATTAACTAAGAACCTGCTGAGGTTAGCTTACCGTGTGAGGTGCCGTAATTTAATCCACATTTCCTGCAACATGGAGAGATGAAACTGCTCCTAATTCTTTACGGATTAACGGAAAAATTAATAAGAAAACGAATATGTAAGTAACCCACGCAGGTTGCTAGTGTATATGGGCTGAGTGCCTTATTGCGAAAGTATTAGGGTTTGTCTCTTAACTACTGCATTCAAAGCAGGGTGATTATTATTTTCGGTGATGAGACTGAGATGCAATATGATTTATAAAACCAATGAAGGTGTGGCTTTTAGAGAACTGTTTGTCCGTAGAGGTTCTACGAAAACGATTTATTGATTATAATGACCTGCTGTAGGATCGCCTGCGCCTCGGTGGGTGGCGCATGTTTCCCGAAATAAAAATTGGTGATCGCCGCACTGCTTTTCAATTTAAAAATCAATGATTGCTGTTTTGATTGGTTTTGCATAGAAAAGCGTGAAAAAGATCTTATCAAATAACGGAGTGTGCCTGGGAGTATTTCCATGGAGAAACAGGCATGAACATTCTGAGGAACAACTTGAAGGATGTACTTACCCTTGCCTACGATGTTTCCCAAACAGCATGTCTATTTGCTCCGGCACGAAGGATCAATTCTTCAAAGCAGTCACACAAAAATGGAAGATTCGAGTTCGTGTCTTGTGGTGCGTAAAAATTCTAAGGTTATTGTTGGTATATACAATCATTTTACGCAACCGATTACCGGCAAAAGACATTATTTTTTGCTAGTGGTAAAATAATTATTTCACTCAGAAAAATATTGGAAGTTCGTTAAGGGTTCGGAGGTTTTTTGTGACGAATTAATATACTCGAATGTTTATTTTCTGTACCCAGGTTAACTGTTCAGGATGACTGAAGTGTTATAATTGGTTATTGCTTGTTGGTTTCGTTTATGGCTGTGATTTTTTGTAGCTACTGAAGTATGTGTAATGCTGAACAATGGTATTTTGGTCGATCTCTTACACCAGAACGCTGTTTAAGTTCATAATCACGAATATATTGTGGAAGATTTCCATGACGTTAAGTAAGAAAATATGTACTTTCAGTTAATGAGAGATGGAGAAAAAGGAGGTACATGGTATAGTATCAAACAATAGGGTATAAAAATATGCAATTATGTGTAATACTCTTCTTGTTAGTGCTATATGTGTGAAAATCTATTCTTATCTCCTATATCAATACAATGAATATCGTTGGTGAAAGAGGATTATGATGCATAAAGTCCCTATGGTTGATAGGGATAAAGCTTATAATGGTGGCATTGATTGAATTCATAATTTTTTTCTGATCAGAGGGCAGCACCAAACTTCCTGAGGAACTATGGCGGATGCGCATGAGACCCGAGCGATGCCAGTGACCAAATAGCATAATGAGGAAGAGGAGAGACGCTGATCTCTACGATTGCTGATCTTTGGGTAATATTGTGATGACGTAATTTGTGTCCTTTGCTTGCAATAGACCTTTATGCATGTCTAGAAAGTAGCGACTCGTAAAACATTCCTTATTTTGGGTACCTTGGTTTAAATATTTCCTCAATTATTTTTTGTCTGCGCCAACAAGGAAAAGCAATCGCAATGAATTAGCAAAGTCCAGGGTACATAATTATTAGGTATATGTAGTATACTATAATATCGGGTTTAACTATCAGGAAGCCGGTTTGGGATTTAGGTTTTTCTTAACCACTCCCATATGCCATATGGCTCGCGTATTTCTAATAGTAACGTAAATAATTTAGGAATCTTTCTATCTTATTGTTAAGGCGTTTCGTCTAGGTGACGGTTCCATGGAAGGCAGAAGACTATTCATTCTCTTTCTGTCCAATAAAGTAATTAATAATATATTTAATGAAAGATCTATGCTATCAATGACAAATATCATTATGATACAGCATCGAGACCAGTGTAGGAAAGTCCACTCCTATGAGTGAATAATTATAATAATTGTTGCAGTCTTAATGTTAGTATCGGCACCAGATCTTGACGTCGAAGCCTTTTTAAGAATAATTAGCATGGCTCACATCTAAGTGTTTTCACTTAATCTTATCTAATTTTTTGTGATTAATNTTATACCCACATACTTTCTTTCTTTTGCGATTTTAATTGCCTGGGAATAATTCATCGATATATTTTAAAGAAAACTATTTCTCAATTAATAATAACAGTAAAATTTCTGGAATTGGTTACCTAAATGTTTTTCCTATAATCACAAAGTGGTTCCGCCAGAAAAATTACATTTATCTGATTCATGACCTACATCAGCAGAAATGCTGTTAAGTTAAGCTGTGTGAAGTACCTTAATTTGATGCACTTTTATTGCAACTCGGAGAGATTAAACGACTAGTAATTTTTTGTGGATGCAAGTAAAAATTAATGAACGATTTGATTTGAAAGTAATCCATGGAAGATGCTAGCGTTCATGAGATCAGTGGTTTATTGCGTAAGTATTAGGGTTCGTTTCCTTATCATACCATTGAAAGAAAGGCCATTCATTAAAGGGAGTTGCAATAGGTTTTATGAAACTAATGTTGGTGTGGCTATTCGTTGCCTGGCTCGTCGTGGAGGTCCTATGCAAAAGACTTCGCCTGTCTGCGTGACACATAGTATTACAGTCATAGATTGCGCGTCCCTCAATGTATTGTCCATTTCAGAAATCAGTGTTCTCAGCCTTGTGGGTTTATTATAGGAAATGTAGGAAAAATGATTTGATAAACAGGTAGTTCGTTTACGACTTTTTCCAAGAAGAAACAAACCATTTCGACATTGGAACTATTCTTGCTCAGAAAGGAAGTCAAATGAAAACAACCCAATACACACCCTGCCTTATACGGACGCTCTTCATTTGGTATAGAGGAAGAGGATCTAATCAACACTCTAATAGAATGTTGATATACCAGGAGAACAATGCGTTGAAATATCTTCCTTTACTGTTACCTGGGGTATTTTAAGTTATCTCTCCGGGTAACCAAAGTTTCCTGGTAATTTAATTTATAATACTTTTAGATCGTAAATTATCATGAATACTTTCATTTTTAAGATTTTCTGATTGTTGTTCTCTTGCATTGAACCTTATATAATAAGTCTATGCAAAGTTATTTTTATGTAGATAAGTGGGAAAAATACATTTTAAGTCAATTTTATATAGTAACAAATTGGTTATTCCTGATTAGTTGGAGTTGTATACCCTTATAATACACTTAAGTTTTGCCTAGTTGTTTATGTATCCAGAATGTGTGTGCATATCATTATCGAATATTAACTAAGAGATATGATTCCTTTAAAATACATATAAAGTTCAAATGATTGAAGAAAAGGATAAAATGAACGATCAGAATCATGGAAGTTGCGACAATTGTGTGATAGTTTTGGTGCATTTAAATAGACAAAACCAACAACGTTTAGTATAATTAAAAAAATTGAGCTATCGCTATCGATTTTTTTACTCCGCTTTATAATAAGATTTTCAAATGGATTGAAATTTTTCTGAGTTTTGTTGGAGCAAAGCAACTCAGAGAAAAACGAGTATGCTTGAATATTTTAAGTATAAAAATAAAAGAATAACTCGAAATACCCTGAGAAAAAAGAGACCATTATCCTGATCTCCAGGTACCTGAGAAACACTCTTAACCTACAGTTTGAAGCCATCGTATTCCACGGTTCTTAAGGTATATTTACTAATAACCTTTAGAAGATATTTTTTTGATGTTAGGTATTTTTGAGGTTATTATGAAAATATCTCCATCCCTGGTAATAATTAGAATTTCGTTGTTAAATTATAGCTAATTTGGTCTTGCCTTTAGTCATTACCAGTTTAAGGTAACCCATATATAAATAAAATATAAAATTAGAGCTTTTAATGCATCAGTAAGGAAATATCAGTCGATTTAGCGAGCGCAATTTTCATGTTAAGACGTTGAAGTGATTCCACGATATTTTACCGGGAACGGATAGATTTTTTTTTCTCCTATTGCTGATAATATTAGATATACACATTAGCCAGTTTGGCAGTTCTGTGTATTCTTGAACACTCCCATATGCTACATGGCGTCTTAAGTGGCGCAAATATAAACGTAAATTTATTCAGCGTAGTTCTATGTTGTTTTCATGGCTTTCATCCGTCTCAGTTGAAGGTAGAACTCGATTTTAACCCAATCTTTTTTCAAGAAAGTAATTAGTAGTATTTTTGTAAGATTTAGAGCTATTACTGTCAATTCCTGTTCGGAAAAATTTCGATGAAGTGGAAAAAAAATATATTCCAGGACCATCGAAACACAAGTGAACAATGTAAATGCAAGTGTGCACGAAATCATCCTTAATACGTCGTCAGTTTGAACCGTCAGTTTGAGAGTTACGCTAGTTAAGTTCAACGAAATGAGGGAACTTGGGGAAAAAACTTCATTTCTAGAAGCATCGAATATTTTCCTTGCTGATACATAATCTTCAAGCGTAGATGATTCATCAATTTTTAATGGTTATTTCTATGGCTTTTCTTTAAGTAGTCTTCCAACTGTGAGAATTATTCCTTTCCTGTTGAGAAATGTAGCGTGTCATTCTGAGAATGCACGTTTAATTTTAAGTCCCGTATTGTAGCCACGAGATGTCTATGGTCATAAAAGCCGAGGAAATCAACGATAAAATCTATGAAAAACATATGATTATTTCATATATAGATACATTTCGAAAGAAGAATTAAGGACGATGTATAAGCCGCTTTTCCCGGCGTGTGCCACCTCAGGGTATCCATTCGATATCATTCATCCTCAGACAGGTAGCACTAAGAAGTATTTTGAGATAAGTACCTCTTAATTCGTAAAATTCTTGAAGTAATGGGGAAACGGCATGGGATCTATTTCGAGGCCAACTGCCAATAATTAAAATACATTCATAATAAGAGTTGTTAATGCGAAGAGAAAAATGAGTCACTCGGTTTAAGATGCTACTGTCTCATGATACGTATCGATCTGTAAAAAAATCTCTCTGGAGGTTTCTGTTTGAAACGGCAACCCTCCATCAATAGTTCTGAGATTTTAAAGGATTAATTCGCAAGTCAGTGTCAAATTCACATTCTTAAATGTTTCAGAATACTAGGTTTATGAGAGTTACTCAGAAGTCTTCACAATACTCTTAAAAACAACACCTACTATGACATTCGGAAGGAGAAACGAAAACAATCTTATTATTTAATATTTTCCTCAAAAGCAATGACATTAATTAAGCCACAAAATAACTGAGAGTAAGTAAAGGCACCTTTTTCGCTAAGCAGTGTCGCTGATGAAATGAAGATTTTCCACCCACCATCAATCATAGTTATCAATCCCTCAAGATAGGTTGGTGGCAGTCTTACTAAAAACCTAATAAAACGATAACTTCCACTTAATAACACTAAAATTTTTGGGAGCTATTTTTCATTGACCGAATCTTATAATATGTTTGAATTTTGAAAGAGGAATAAGGAAAACTTATACACTTTTCCACATACCACCTAGGTTACGACGCGTAGGGTCATTATCATGCTACCAATCGAAACCTGGGTCGTATTCGTAATAGTTGTTTCTATGCTCGTCATCATTTCTGTATGATTTTGATTTAATGCAAAGGATCTTCAGATAGTATCACTATCTGTTTTAAGCAAACCGATATTTACTGCAGAATGAAATTATATAGATAACAATGACTTATTCATAGGTTCTTAGTGGAAGGGGGCTAATTTGTGTGTTACGTAGTGGTTTGAATCTTTGGATGTACATACCTTATTACTCCTTTCCAAATTATTCATGACTTATTTTGATAAAGCATTTCAAAGAAAATTTCCATTACTTCCCAAATATTTGGTACAGATACGTAGACAACATATTTGCCATATTCGACACATCAAAGTGTACTGCTGAAGATTTCTTAAACA
>KZ309612.1:31151-44403 GCA_000376725.2 Ladona fulva
GCCTAAAATATATTGGAAAAGAGAAAGCTTACGCATATCGAAATAAAATTCTTCTCATTTAACAGATTCCAATAAATTTCATCGCTATAATCTCCTTCCTTGATCGTTTATTGTTATTAGCGTCTCCTAGAAAGTTTTGATGGAACATATTACGGTTATAACATCTCTGCTCCCATATTGGTCTTTCTCAACCGAAAATAATTTAATACCAAGTGACATTGATAGCGTGCTAAAGATAGAATTGATGTCCCATTGTAAGCTGATGATAGGTACATTGCAGTTGTTATTCCGGTGGTGTTGAGACTCATTCTGATGCAAGTTCGTGTTTCGGAGAAACCTACTATATAGTACTGAAGCAGTTAAACCCCATCCTATATTAGTTCGCGAGACATTCTATATAGTACAATTTACTTAGAAATCGCCATCGGGAAGAATACTTGCAGCTTTATGTTTACCAGATACCTGTCAGTAGGGATATTGAATGGCAGCAATGCGGGCTTGCAAGAGTGCTGATTAACACTATCAATTTTCACAATAGGTTCTACGCGCTGCAAGGTGGTGATGAGCCCGTTCGGAAGGTAATGACTAACGCTCCAACTTATACGATACATTAGCTGCACCTAAAGGAATTCGGGGTAGGGAGGTTCTATTTATAGGGATCTCAAAACTCAAACGTGTGGCGTCTCCTTTTTGGGAAGAGGCGAATAAGGAGGGAGATAACAAAAGGATAACAACTTGGTGTATTCTCTCAGGGCGTGTGGCCCACGTCAAGAGTGCGGTAGGTTCGGTGGCCAAGGACACGGGTTGCTCTCGGCTGCGGTTACTGGCCCATGTTGGTAAAGACCTTTATTCCCAGGTTGAGCGCGTGCGGGGGTCGCTTAGCATCGATGTGCGGCTTTCGATCTACAGCATTGTGTCGCAGAAGGACTGTACCCATGTTGTTCGGAGACAATATTTGGACTGAATGCGAGGCTATGGGAATTCTGTCGGGGCATGGGAGCTGACTTTGTGGTCCTTCGGCTGACCCTCCGATCGTATTCTCTCGCCTGGAATGGTTCTAATGCTCACTATATTGCTGATACGATGAGCGGGATGTCTCTTAAGATTAACGAGCTCTGTAAGTATTTGTTTGCATAAAGGATATTTCAAATAGTGGGGATGTTTTAACTTAAGCGAATGAGAAAAGCGAATCAATACGAAAATAGTAAAGAATACCGTAAATCGTCCTGTAATATGTGATCATGATTTACAATGTGTCACTCGGGATTCATATAACGTTAACAGTTTATATATCGCTGTAATAAATTGTAGGAACATCAAAATAAAGATGCCGAACTAGAATGTTTCGACAGAGCTAACGATTCAGACATAATCATAGGAACAGAAATCTGGCTAACTAATGAAATCAGCGACTACTAAGTATCTCCTAAAGATTTCAAGATCTATCCTAAAGATCGTCAGGATCATAGGTAACGGAGTTTTCCTAGTGATTAAAAGTGTACTTCGCAGTTGCCCACATTCGTTTTTAACCGGGAACATGGAGGAAAAGGAGGGGATTTTTATCTTCCTTATATCGACTGTCTTAAACACGTAGTTAAGAAATGAAAGATAGTGACTCCTATAGAGGTTTATAAAGTATAACGCAAAGAATTTCGCTACATCTGAAAGTTGAAGAGTATACCAGGGAAATATGTTTATTAGATCTCCTCCTTACAAGTACACTCGAGCGAATAGTAAATACAACTGTTTGCAATGGAATATCAGCTCACAAAGCCGCTGTTAATGATGTGAATATTTACTTTGTAGGGCATCAAATACCTATGTGCACAATTTATCTGTATTTGAGAGCTGAATTTAAATAATATAGTGATTAACCTATATAAAAATTTTCACTTCTACAAAGCACGCGCGATGATTCTCCATACCGGCGACGGAACTTGTTTTTACGGGGAATGCGTTACATTAAGGACATGCGTGAAATTTTACTCCTTAAATATTCTAAACAATATAATGATCTTAGGAGGTATAATAAGAAAACTAGAAAAGTACTGAAGAAACAGTGGCGTATTCATACAAATTAAAAGTCTACTCGAGGCATCCTAACGATATATAATCACAGACCAATGAAAGAGGTGTCACAGAAAAGCTTAATCGGTAAGAAAACGAATCATGCGTGATACCCTCTGCCAATTGAGATAGAAGATCTTGTGTGAATACATATATAAGGACCCTAAAGTCTTCTGATCTAAAGTGCGTGAGGTCAAATGTAAAGAATATACGGTAGGTTCATTGAAATGCAATAGCTGGAACATAGTTAACGATGCCAATGGTAAAGCAAACATCTTAAACGATATTTCTCGATGTCTACTTACGTCCAATATAACATTAGGTACCGTACATTAAATCGATGGTTCTGTATCGTATGGGTATCGATAAACTTTTGCGACGGATTAACCCCAATAAAGACCTTGTCTGGAAGACACACAAGGTCGTGTATTCAAGGAAGTTCCGAAAACCGTAGCTTCCTTTCGTAAGTTATCTTTGAAGTGTCTGTGAGCGAAGGCAAGGTCCCGAAATGTTAGAAAATTGCGCATGTTAGTCCAATATTTAAAAGTGGCTTAAAGGAGGACACAGCGATTTATAGACCTATCCTTTTCACGTCATTGAGCGGAAAAATAAGGGAACATATAATAATTAGCTCCTTAAAGGACTTTTTTGACACGCACAAATTCATAGTGAGAAATCAACACGGTTTTCGTAAAACCCGACCCTGCGAGACTCAGCTGGCGTTGTCAGTCCACGATGTCTTAATATCTGCCCAAAATAAAAGGCAAATCGACGCATTATTTTTTGAAGTGAAATTCGGATTTAGAATTTTAGAAAATATTTTCGGAAAGCATTCGATAAAACTTCACATGATAAGCTACTTTAGAAATTAAAAGTTGAGGGAGTGTGTCGTCTACTCTTTAGCTAAAGACTCTTAAGAGAAGTTCAGGTATAGAAATAACGCGAAAGAATTTGTGCTTTTCCGCAGCAATCCCCAGATTTCCATATAATTCTGTAAACGACTCTCTTTCCCTTAGCATGGGTTTCCACACTAATGCGGCTACTTCCACCGAGAAGTTCAGGTATAGAAATAACGCGAAAGAATTTGTGCTTTTCCGCAGCAATCCCCAAATTTCCATAGAATTCTGTAAACAACTCTCTTTCTCTTTCATGTGTTTTTACACTAATGCGGCTACTTCCACCGCTTTTGGAAACGTAAGACCACTTAAATGTATGACGTTACTGATGGCAAAATATTGTTGAAAACAGATAGTCGAAGTTTGCATCTTTCCGCTAAGCATTTTCGGCTGATGCATTAACATATCTCAACTGCCCGGGAGTGCCTTTTTTGGGGTTTGTGCGAATGGATAAATTTATGGATCTTCTTAAGTTAAAAAATATATTAGTAGCACTTCAAACAGTCCTCCAAGGGTATTTGATCACCTGAATTCACCACCATTTGAATTACTTTTCTGCATAATGAGCGTGGAGTTTTATGATCGATTTCATGATTTTTTCAAGCGTCCATTTTTAAAAGCTATTATTAATAATCACTGTATCCAACCAAAAATATACTTCCTTCACTTCCTGTAGCATATTTAATAAAGAAAAGGAGCATGGCTGGGGAAAGACATTACAGTAAAAAGCTCCAAAGAGGCGTTGTTTGTGAGCAATCTAACTATTGGAAATTTCCAACAAGTGGTGGTTAGGTTTTTCCGTGGTCGCGATTTGCATGTATTGTAGTCAATACGTGTTTCGGGAACTACTTTCCATCTTCTGGAGAGAAGATACAGTTTGATTATACATCTGATAAATTTTATCATCTCTTCTGAAGATGGCAACGTAGTTTCCGAAATACGTATTGAGAACAATAATTGCCAAGCACGACCAGGGAGAACCATGACTCCCGCCGGATGGAATTTCATAGTGGTTAAAATGCTTGCAAAGAGCGGCTTTTTATAGCTTTTCTCGAACTCAAATATCGTGCTAGTAGATGTTAAAAGTGCTTCGATAGCTTAGGTCATTTTGCACTGAGGCCCAAATCGGGAATCTAAGCCGGAACCGCTTTCAACGAAGTCGAACGCGTTGCTCAGTTGTCTATCTGGGAGCCCGAATATATGATCATTCAGCTTTGTCGTAGGTGCATGTATGTATAATGCATAGACTAGTTACGGAATAAAGCCGATTTCCCCAAAAATGGTTTTGCAAAAAAATGGGAAGTTATAATCAGGAATGGAAATGTAATCGAATGATAGTGTGAGTTAATTGCGAGTCATACAAGAAATCAATGTGTCATAAACTAAATTACCTCCTTTATCGTACATATGAAATGGAATGATAATGGAGAAAGTGAAGGTTACTATAAATGTCCCGTGCTACTTTCATCATTTTGTCGTTGTTTTTATTATGCCACAACCACAACATTCTCTTATATGGAATAAATACTTGTTTCCGTTTCATAGTTATAAACATGTTATACTCCGGCTGCTACTGCTATAAACTCAAACGGCAGTAATTTTACGGAATACTAGTGAATATTTTTCACATGTTAGCAGTGTAAATGAAATAATTATCCAATGCATCTCCGAGTATTTTATTTTTTTATTAACTATTGTTCTCCAATTTAAATTATTTATAAACATAAATTAACAATTAATATTAATATCATTATATTTTTNTGAAAAAAAATTCGAGAACTTAAATTGCGGGAAAAAAAATTTTCGGAGATAAAACCGCGAGTTGCTACATCGCCCTTTCTAAAATCTGACGTTGATATGTTCTGATCCTAAATGGATACTCGGAATCGTATTAGGGACAGCGAATAATCAGGACTTTGTTCCCGCCGAAAGTGGATTATGGGAGCTTATGAAGATCATTGGTAAGAGCAAAGGGAAACCACGCTGTTAGTTAGACGTGGGAAAATGTTCCACATCAATGCGAAACGAAAATCAAAACTGGATTGTCATCACACTAAGTGATAGGGTTAATAGATAATGTATATTATAATAGTGATCGAGTACATAAAAAGGTTATCGCAAAAGTTGTATATTTATAAAACATATTTTTCAAATTAAAAAGCTTCGTCTTTTTATCATTTTAAGGTAATTTTCATATCTCGAGGTTTTTGTTGAGTATTTCTTTGTTTCTCGCTCTGAATGCTCAGCGCTCTTGTAGAATGCGGTACATTTAGTGTTTGACTGAAGTTTTAATGTTCATTTGTGTATTCAATCGAATTCTTTTTTCTTCATTTATCAATCGTCCGATGATTCTTTGTTTATATTATATCTACCTCAAACTTACCCTCCTGTGCTTCATCGGTGACGGCATGTTTACTTTAAATTTTCGGTGAAATCTCCGATTTCTTAACGCTCAGATACGGCAGTTAGCGTTTCCTTCGTTGTAAATTCGTTATTTCCGAAACAATTTCGTATTGAAGGAATTTCTGGAGCATTTCAGTATAAGCTCGGTGCGGAATCTACTTGGATGCTGATGTTCGTTCTCACGCCTCCAAAACTCACTTAAAATATTGCAACCAATAGAAGATATTATTTTAATTACCGGGTTTATAAATTGGCCCTTATATCGATTGAAGGACCTAAACCTAGGGTTAATTACCTTCTCGGAGAATATCAAAATCTCGGTAGTATTTATAGAAGGTTTTCTCTTTTTGCGGTGGATTACCTGCTGGAACATTTAACATTTTGCCGATCCTCTTTAAGAGCTAATGATTATCTTCGAGCTTATAAACAAATATCATTTAACATACATGTCATAAAGAACGTTAGATTGGCAAGTACGAGTGACTTTTCCCACAAATATAATGCATGTGTTTCCTTTAGGTGAAGGTAACAATATTTTCATCTTATCTGTCATAAAAGCTATTGCAAGGATGTATACAATATTTCAATTTGTATCTGTTAATTTTCTGATCTTAATTTAGTTTATGGGAGTACTAAAGTTTTAGAATAAATCATAAGACCACTCATGCAAACTTGAAACCTTAATGAACAATATTATCACTAACCCGAGCATAATTCTATCGTTTGAGGGTTTACAACCCACGAGGACAACAATCATTTTCCATTACGTTAATACACAAAAAGTGGAATAGAGAAACATTAGGGTAGAATTAATTTCTACAGCGCTATAATTTGGCAGAAAGGATCAAAGGATCTAATTGCCAAACCAATTACTCCACGCTCGATACTAGCGAGCAAGACCGGGAATGCCTAGCAAACGACTTAGTTCGTACTTAACAGTGGTGCGAAAAACGGCAACTCGACCTAAACGCAAGTAAATGCTCCGTAGTAAAATTTTTCAAAAGAAAACAGTTGCGGCAGAATAAATCGTACAGTATTAGCGGAACGGTAATTAAAGTAGTGGATTCGGTAAAATATCGTGGAATCACTCTTACGAATAACATGAACTGGAACACGCATATCCGTAACATTTGTGCTAAAGCAACTAGAAAACTCGATTTCATTAGGCGTATTGTCCGTAGATGTCACGAAAATGTTAGAGAACGATGTTATTTTTCGTTGGTTAGGCCTCATCTTGAATATGCATCATGTACATGGAATCCGACAGACGAAACATGCATCCTTGAACTCGAGAAAGTACAACGGAAAGCGATACGTTTTGTTAAGAAGTGCTGCGATAAAAAAGCAAGCCTTACCAAAATGTTGCTAGATGCACGTTGGGAATCCTTAAAAGATAGGAGACTAGAAGCTAGATTGCGATTGCTAGATAAATATAGGGAAAGTACATTTGCGGATATATAGTAGATATTATGAGACCCCCTGCTACCTTAGACGATCCGACAATGAGCGCAAAATAAGCAAAATAGATGCTAGAACGAGTCGTTTTAAGAATTCATTCTTTCCGCGTACTACAAATGATAATAATAGGCCAAAAAAATAGTCCGAACGCCCGGTGTTTTCACCCCCTGCCACACGCCGTAGGGCGGCTTGCAGGGTATTTATGTAGATGTAGATATATAAAGAAATTTACCACAACGCATAACATAGGCTTGTACGTTTAGACAAAAATAAGCGGCACATCATCATCTTTCCAATTTCGACGATGAAAAGAAACGTTCCACTTAGATTTAAACATAAAGATTAATTTCGTGTATTTTCACGATTCAAAGAAATTTATACCTCCAAGGTATTGAATAAACTAATGTCTAAACGATGTTAAGTTAAATCATTCCAGAAGCAGAATGAAACTCTCGATATTTGTAAAATAAATACGACTAGAACTCGACCGTATTAATGGAACAGTAAAAAACTCCAAAAACCATCAAGAAGCAACCAACACACTCCTTCTTGATGGTTTTTGGAGTTTTTTTTACTTTTCCACTATTACAGCCATCAGTGGCCTTCCATACTTGAATCGACAGTATCAATGTTTCATTTTTATACTTAAGCATTTCATTTAAGAATAATTTATTTCAATCTAAATAAATCCTCAGAGAGCGTCTGCTCCATTTATTAGTAAATAGATTGCAAAGGAGACACACACACCTAAGAAGTAAGTTTTCACCACAAATATAATTTAGTATCAAATTAGTAAAATTTAATGAGCGGTATTTATGAATTATTGAATTGGGTGGCAAAAGGTGGTCATAGTTGCCTCAGTACAGGTTTGGTACTCACGCTTGCACGTAAACGTACGTCAGTTCGGGCAAATTTGAGTTTACATGCTAATTTTCTGGGCTCACGATTGGACATACGAGGCTTCGGACCACCTGAAGTACGCGAGTGACATTATCAATATTTATACTCGGAAATAAGTGCTAACAATAGGCACGATGATTACATTTTGGTGCTCTATATTCGGTTTCCCATTTAAAGATACATTAAAATGATTCATACGTATGGCTACTTGCTTTAATCGGCGTCGAACCGTTAAGTTCAACAGTCTAAGTAGTGAAGACACAGTCATTATGAATTTTCTTTTATAAATTCATTTTCATCAAGTAGAGGCCTATGCAAAGATCCATGAAAATTTCCCGGACTGTCAGCCACGTTACTACTTAAAAGCTTATGGGCTTTTTGACGACAGAAGGAGGCGAAAAGTTGACGAACTACGAAGCAGCAATTCAGTTGACAAATTGTATTCGGGTAAACAACAAGACATATATATAGAAATAAGTGACCTTACTTTTTTCGTGCCGATCGTGTTAGATTCTTAAGTAGTGCAATAAGTAATCAATGGATTGATATCGGTAATATAATTACTAGTATCTACAGTGGCACTAATCGTATAGAGTCCGGTTACGATAACATTCGACTCGACTCGACATACATCTTCTGGAGAGGTCACGACCGTGTTTATATTTCCGGCCTTTACGTTGCACGTTCTCGACTGACAATGAGTATATAAAGCGGTCATTAACCTCCTGGGACTCACCTACATCCATGACTTCTTAATTAAACATTACAGAATATTGATTGACACAATGAGATACTGTTTTAAGCATTGAGTTATCCCTGATACCATATTTAACCATCAAACATACAATATTCTCTTCGATCATTCCGTCAATGTGATATTTTAATCCTAAATCCTACTACATCTTTAATCCAGTTAATTTCTGTAATTTCCGCGAAAGCTCTATACAACTCATCTCAAAACCTGGAATAAGGACCTTGTATCCAAAAACCTTACAATTAGTTAAAATGCTCTACAAATACATCTGGTGCTAGGAATTCGTAAATTCCATGCAAGTACTTTACGATTTGCAAATCTTCAATTGCATCGGTCGACCAAAAACATTGAAATATGTGAGAATGATGTGACACACACATTCTTACATAGGTAATTGCTATGGACAAGTAATACCTTCACAGTTATAGAAATAAAATTGAAGATTCATAATCTATCGACGAAAACTGTCGTCCAGTATCACAGGAATATGCATATCAGTATATTAATTTTGCTACAAGACCTTGTTAAAGCAGTAACATTTAATAGTACTTCGAAGGGTCAATTTGAAGGACAAATTCGAACGCCAGCCCCCACCGGGATACAATACCTTGCAGAAGCACAAAGATCGGATAGAACTAACAGGGGCAAGTAATTTATTACAAAAATTAACTAAGATTCGCCCCAGTGGAGAGTGGGGAATGTAATATTCCACTGAGGATCACACCTGTGGTACTTTAGTACGAAACAGGAAAGTGACAGGAGGCATATAAACTAATCACCTTAAGTTTCACTACCAGCCAAAGGAATATATTAACCTAAACATCCGCCTTTATTCTGTTGATTTGAATATGTTATACGTGTACAGAAATATATAAGTGGTCGATAAAATAATTTCGTTCATGACTTTTGTGACGGAATTGAAACACCAAATTTCCTATGATTTCTCGATTTTCTCTCGGTTTCTGGAATTGCTGCATATAGGAAAGAATTCAGCTCTGTGAATAAACTACATTATAACAGATTTCATTAATCTAAGCAACCAATTCATAGAATTCAAAGAAGGAAATCGTTCTATATCTGCTGATATCTCAGCTAATAAAGAAGGTTTTTTAGTACGATTCTTTTGAAACTGATATCACCTTCAGTTTATCCTTAATACATAAACTACAACTTTTTCCCTTTTTTCCGATTCTTGAGAGTTGCTCATCTTAGATCCCATTGGAATTCCTCCTTTGGGATAAAGACAATACTTACTCAAAACAATATGTACAAGAATGCTTTTAAAGGGAAGTCCATATTCATTGCTTAAAGCAATAGATACAGCCAATCAACAGAGACATTTCTCCGTTAATACAGTTGCCACGCATTGAATGTAATTTCGTTTTGAATAATCTTATCAAAATTCAAACTTCACATATGACAGGTTTGAATAAATTACATTGTCTTCACTGTCAAACTGAAGTTTGATCGCTTATATTTTAGAAAATGAAATTCCTAAAACATCTTTTTATTTAGTTATTTATTTAATCATATCTTATTCCGATATATTCCATAGTTTAAAGCTGAGACTGTAAATGCTTCAATGGTAATGGGAAATGTTTTTATGAAAGGTTTGCTGTTAAATCAACGTGTGTAATTCTTCTGTGTCGGCTTCAAAAATTAATTATTTCATCTTTGGTAAAAGCTTAATAAATATCTTGTACATATGTTAGAAGGAGAATGTGGAATGCATAATGCAAATTCAATGTATGATTTATTGATTTTTTTGTAAAAATATTTGCAGTCCTTGGGGCGTTACTTTTCATTCATCGCTCGTAATAGAACTGAGAATAGCATTCAACATAATGTTAGAAATAACAAAAATAGAAAGAAAAAATATCTTCATCTCTGCATAAACGAGAATCTCGCGAATATTCAACCAAATTCATACCAACATAGGGTAGAAGGTGACTAAATTCAACGAGCCTTCAATAAGTATTTCTAATAACTGGTGTTGGTTTCATACAGCTTTTTTTTTATCTTCGAAAAAAGCTTAAAAGATTTACTCTTAGATGTGCGTTAAATTGAATGCAATAAGTAATCAGCATGTTTAATTATCATTCGTAGATTTAATTTTTAATGTTATTCCAATCCAGGAGGTAATACTTTTCATTAAATCATCATAAAACCAAGTGAATCTAGAACGTTATGTCTCATAATTTGCTAAATAACAAAAATGGAAAAACAACTTTCTGCAGTAAAGACCATCTAATCAAAAATCTAATCAAAATCGTAATTTTTTTTGTAGCATAGAATGACTAAATTCCGACGGTATTCGATTCGGGTAAAGATAAAAGTATAATGCAAATCTTAAGCAAATTTCGATGTGATGATCATATAGGTACCTTACGGTGTAAGGGTAAGTTAATTGACTATATAATAACTGATAGAAAATGGCTGCAGCATTATACGTTTCTTCCACGTTTTAAATTCCACAAATGGAAGACAAGATCTAGCTTCTTCTTTTCGTTTCACAATGCCTGCTAATACGAAACCTATTACCTACTTTAGGTACCTGTGTTACTCAGACCTAACGTTTTCAGTTGTCGCAAAAGTGAAAATATATCTGATAATCCATTTCCGCTAAATGTTACTTAAAATGAGGAATCAATTGAAAGAGGGGCGCATGAAGTTTAGAGGTACGCTTCCAATTTTAAATGGATCCTCTATTTATTAGAAGGAGTATACTTTTCCTAGATTGTTTTACCCGGAAAAGTCAGCTTAGAATAGTACATATCCGTACAGCCAAATTCCTTGAAATAGACCTTGATATCAACAGCTGTCCACGGGATGTGCAAGGGTAAGGAACATGGAGCCATGATATAAAGAACAGCTTCGTTTCACAGTCTAAGGGTCAAAATACTGAGTGATGCTGATTGATACAGAAAATTAATCTCATAAAACGCACTCTCCTTATTAGGGAATGTAATACTTATCCTAAGGGTTTTATTATCAAAAAAATATATAATTTATGTGCATAAATTCTCAGCAAAAATTTTCTTTCGTATTAAAATGCGTATTTAATGGCGGACCGTTAGAGTCTAGGAAGGACTTTGATAGCTCATAGTGTATTATAAATTCTTAACCTCAATCCAAGCATTATTGGTGAAGGAGATAACCCTGCGCGTGATTCGCTAATACATTTATCGTTATTATAATCGCATGCTAGGTGTTTTCAAACGGAAATAGAGAGATGGATTTTTGAGTTTCCCTAAATGGATTTAGAGAATGTACAGATATCCTACATATTCTCACATTAATTTTATTAGTAAGCAAATTCTCCCATACCATTGATATTCTACGAAAACTCATACCAGAATAAATATCTGCTCGAAACTAGAGATGAAAGTTGGCAGTGTAAACCTCTGAAATGATACAGGACCTAGAGACTGAATTGTCCACCTCATATAAGAATTATATAATTTTTTTCATTTACCTGTCTACACTTGGACTAAAAGAAAGAAAAAATTCAAGTAATGCGCATATAAATTGCATGCTTAGAATCCTCCTTTTGGTCGATTTCAGCGCGAGACTGGATCCAGGAGGGTTGCCATGGAAATATTTAAAAGTGAATACAGCTATATTCCGTGAACGATGGCTAGGCGTCCATGGATTTTCTTTGGGGACACTTCCATCCAACGAAATAATCTTTTCGACTTTTGGTATTTTTTTGCAATCGTTTAAAATATTTCAATTCACTGAACAAAGTTGAGTATCTAGTCTGGTACATTGATTTTCCTATTTTGAATTGAAATATCACCGGTATGATTCTCCCTATACCTGAGTGTATTATAACGGAGTTGCTCCTCGCAAATCAATACCTCCTAACAGTAAGAGACCTGCGGCATGATTTGGGACTACGTAGGTAGGGACTACTAGAATGTGGTACTTTTATCGATAAATNATCGATCTAAGATTTAAGAAAATATGCTATATATAAAACCATAATTCAAATCATCGTGGCTAATGTTTGGAAACTATTTAAGTGCTCATACCTCCTTTTGAGACACTAATTTCAAATGTTTCTCACATAAGTTTATACGCTTCCTTTAACGTTAAATCGCAAACTTGTTTTTAAGTAACCTGTGATTTGGAGTAATTGCATTAATACATAATAAATCGCTGTCTTCTCAGTTGTTTTTACTGAAAAGAAAAGATTGGTAAAATAATAAAACAATGATGATATTAAAAGAATGGTAATTGGCTGAGAAAGGAATATGAGGAAACAAACATCATGTCTTAACCAGGTTTACATAATCTATGCGGAAAACGGTTTTGTATTATTCAGGAAAAATTAATAGCATTTAAATGATATACTACTTATTAAATAGGAAGAAATTCATTAGGATATCTTAGGTCTCAGTCCGCTATGTGATATTTCCTTATAAGGGTGAAAGAACTGAGATGACGGACTTTAGCATATTTATTGTATATTTGATATGCATCAAAGCAGAACTTTTCCATTTTGGAAAATATCTAAATAATTTTCCCTTGTCGATAAAAGTAATGCAATCTAAATTTATTTTCCCTTAAATAATGAGTAGAGAATGCATATCTGACGAGGATTTCTAGTGGGGAAGGAATGCGTACTTAAATGTATAGGTACGCATCAAGTGACGTTCATGATTTACGGCCGTACTTTCTCAGAAAACTTGATATGCGATGCCGCCATTCTCTGTTCTAATATCTCAGTACTTATTGTTGTGATTGCGTCGCTGGCGCATATTCTTTCACG
>KZ309612.1:48712-61222 GCA_000376725.2 Ladona fulva
CTAGGCGAATTATTTCGCATTTGCCTATTAAGTCAATAAAGCTAACAACGAAGTATGCGTAGAAACATCCTGAATCCCTGACTCTTGTTTAGTAGAGTGAGGAATGAAGTTATGTTCCAAGGCAACTGCAGGTAGATATTTCGTCCGTATAATATTGTAAAGTTTACCTCCCAAGACGCATTATTCTACATCTGCTTAGTCAATTAATAAAGCTAATGATAAAGCATGCGTATAATTGCCCAGCATTCCTGAGTCTTACTTAGTAAAATGCAGAAGGATTTTGGGCTCGAGGTAATTTCAATCAGATATTTCGTGTGTAATAGCAAAATTAGCTAACAATAATTTATTCTCAATTTACCTACCATAACAACGCCCGATGCATTGCTTAGTAATATTATTTTGGTAAGTAATGAATCCTGAATAAGACATTCCAATGTAAAAGTACTTTTAATTATGCGAGTATCATACAATATTTTGACCGAAACTTTTCATTATCAATTATCGAATACTTCGAGTCATATTTTACGCGATAATATTATAGATTGAACGAAACGCACTTTCATCCACTTCATCATTTTGATAGCACATTTATCTCTCATTTCCGAATTCAGTTAAAGGATGCCTATTGAACTACACCAGTACTGATATATTTAAATTCATACCCCGCAAGCCTCCAGTGGAGTATGGAAGAGGGTGCTAAGAAGTGGTGATTAGAAATGCTGACTTAGTAAATGATCGTGTGAGGCTCTAAATTATTGCAATAAGTAATTATGGGAATGACATCAGTAATGTCCATTATAATTAATTACGGTGTTTCTGAACTTTTAGGGTCCGCTTATGATACCGCTCGTCTCGGAAATGACGCCAGGCAAGGCCTTGACACTGGAGCGAAAGCGAGAGAGGGATTAGTTAAGGATTCTCTTTCGCAATGTTTGCTTACTCTAGTGATTCATACTCTCACTTATGCCTCGTCCCTTTCCACTGCCATTCCAACTGGCGGAGAGTTTACGACCGAGTTTATTTCGCCGGTCTACACGTTCCATTAGTTCTTGACAGAGCCCATTTAGCGGTCGTAAACCTCCGGGGACTAAACTAAATTAATTATTTTTTAACTGATCATTGCAGAATGGTGATTCCTATAACGAGACAACTACTTTATCTTCTGAAATAACCATGATGCCACATTTAGCCATCAAACATGCACCAACAGCCTTTAAGATTGTTAGTAACTAATTATTGTGAAATCCCGATCGAACGTTGTCGTTTCTAACCTATTCCCGGACCTTAAGTTAAAAACGTTGAGGTTCTAAATGGAGCAACAATAATTTCTATCAAATATTTCTCTGACGCTAAGGTTTTTTCGTTTTTAACGTTTTTCCGTACCCTAGGTATCGTCTTTTCAGTCCATGCCAATAATTACTTCCGCTTTTAATATATCAAGATATAAAAGGTATGGTTACTGAAATTAACATAAAATCTACACAACCTCCTTAAAGTTTCTACGTATTAAACGTATATTTTTACGAGTAAATCACTAAATCCAGTAAATTTGTTTGTTTTTCCTCCAATATGCCTCACTAAGTTAACTTGCATTCCCACAAAAATGCTTCTATGTAGAACAGACTAAATTTTACATTCATTATATTGCCATTAAAATCCCTTAGCTTACTTCGCAGCATATATGCCTTGTTTTCATCATCTGAATGAGCAGCGGACTCCTCCCCTAACATTTACCGCGACAGTCCTTTATCAGCCATCGTTTCCTCCCTACCCTAGAAAATACGGTAGGGTGAAATTTTCTCCTAGCCTGTAATCCTTCATCACCTGGGACGTCACTCAAAGATTATAAGACCTCTTTTTCAGAATCACTCTCATTCTAAAAAGTGTCATTGCACTTTATTTAATCTTCCTCTATGTTGGAAGAAGTATTTCACAATCACTGTTATTCCTACAAACTTCCCTTTCAATCACATTCTCCTTTCAACCAAGTCTTGGCTAAAACTGGGGCATAACTCTAGGAAGGATGAAGTGAGAAGCGTGAGTGAGCGAAATCAATTTCTTCGTCCCCTTTGTAGAGAGCTAAACGTAATCCTCAGCGCCTTTCGTTCAAAAGTGATTTGAAGTAAAAAGATAGCTTCGGTCTGCAAAGGGACGTCTTAATTTCTTGTCCGGAAAATTAATTAAATTGGCGGTAGATTATCTCGTACGTCATAAACATTAGAACAAAGAAAACCCTTGTACTTCCATGAAGCTCTTAAAATGATGTTTACGACCTGACACTCACGAATTAGAAAATATTATCCCCTGGGAAAGCTTTGATTCTTCATCGCAGACCCAAGAGTTTTATTACGTAGGTAAACAAGGATTTCATGATCTACGCCTATGCATCTCATAAGAAGAGAGAAAAGAGATGATAGGATGTGAAAATAGCATAAAATGGGAGGTCATCTGTTAAACAGTCAGCAAATGGAGAAGATTAAAGTGTGGTGTTTTGGGTAAGTTGTGAGAGAGAAGGAATCTGTCCATTTAAATGTTTATAGGAGAAAAGGCGGGAGAATAAGCTAAACTGAGATTCTATGGAAGTTCTTAATTAGATATTAATTTTGTATTGCCGGATAATGTTCATCGGAGTGAGGTACGTGTACGGAAACCTAAATTATTATTTTCTCCTCGTTCCAATAACCCGTACGAGATCTGACTTCCAATCGACGTTTCACGAGAAAACAATACTAGTACACATAAGCAGTGAGAGCAGGGGATATGATGACGTAAAGCGGTATAATATTATCGGTAATCTAGGCTGAATATAAGATCTATATTATCCTCTTCAATGTTTAGCAAGTGGAATACGCGTNTCCAATCGACGTTTCACGAGAAAACAATACTAGTACACATAAGCAGTGAGAGCAGGGGATATGATGACGTAAAGCGGTATAATATTATCGGTAATCTAGGCTGAATATATGATCTATATTATCCTCTTTAATGTTTAGCAAGTGGAATACGCGTGAATCAGATAACGTCAGCAGGAATTCACCTTTTCGAGATAGTTTTTTGTCTAGATGGCTAAATCTTATCGTTCTCTAATTATTGAATGCGCTTTTTTTGGTGACATTTTAAAACGAATCGTTAAAATTCAACTGCTCTGTACAAACAGGACAAGAGAAAACATAATTTTAAGACATGAAGCCACTATTCATTTTACCAAAAGAAATGTTTTTCTAAAGGTCTTGAACATTATAAAATATTTTAGTTAAATTCTAGAAATAGGAAAAGTCAATCGAAAAACACGATTTGCCGAATAACATATTCACTAAGTTTATCAGTGGCAGTTTACAAGTTGATAAATAACTGGAAGTGCTTTTCATTAGAGAAGCGTTTAATTGCCGCAGGTGTTAAATTAGAGTCATAAAAGAAACGCAGAGAATTAAGTGCAGCAGAACTCTCTCTTTCTTCAACGGAAAAGTAAGCTCCATACAATACTTGCCCAGCGAGAAAATAAGCGCACTAATGCGTGTAGAGTACAATTATGTTTCCATATAAGTCTCCGTGAATATAATTCATTGAATCGTATAATGTTATAGCCGAATCGTTCAGCCTTGCATCGGCTTAAAATTTCACTCGATTTTAATTGCACATGATGCATTTTGTCAGCCTTACTTATAATCCCCTGATAATTCAGGACGCTAAACTACGCTTTTTATCTCGAGAAACAAAATATTTAGGTGTGGGGCATGCATCACCCTTTTCTACGAAGACAATGGAGAAATTGAATCAGCTCAAACCAACATCAACGCATGAAAGCAGTCGATTGGTTGGCTCGTTTGGTCATTGTACTAACGCAAAGAAAGTTTACGACATGAATACATTAATATCATCATTATGAAAAGATTGGTAATCGTTTCTGATAATTTCGATGATCATACCATCCAAAAAATTACCACTTACCCACAATTAAATATTTCCGAACCTTTCGATGCATAAGAAATCCGAACATTATCCACTTCTTATGATAAAGTAAGATTCGAGTAAACATACTGCTGTAAAACATTGAATATGGGAAATTTAACAACACACAAGATTCTCAAGATGCATTTTATAAGTATTGCAGTCGTAATTTTCTGTGTTTAAGTATCCGTGATTCGTAGGAGGCACAAAAATTTCGTGATTAATCCCCGGAGTTGCACTCCTTTATCACCATGGAAAATGTCGTAAAATTGGTTATAACTTATTTTGCAGAAAAGATAGACTCATCTCTTTTATCTATTCAAATTCATGGCCACCGCGATTAAAGCATTCCGTGTATCATGTTATTATTTTTTTCAAATTCCTTCATGTTTAAAGTCTGATTCTAGCAGAGTTTTTCTTTACACTTTTATTATTTTAAATATTAACGAAGAGGAGGAATTCTATGAAAATCACATGGCATCTTTAGATTCAGTGCCCAATTGGTGTTGCGTTATGGAATGTCAGTGAGGGAGGAAATTAGATGTTGCTGGACCGTGGTTTAGTCAACTGTTTTCATTTATTTACGTAAAATGTTCAAGTGAGGAAATTAAATGGAATTTTTAATAATTACAGGATCAATAACGACGAGATTGATAATCCTCCCTCTGCAATGGATGAATGACCTCTTTACCTTCATTAACGGAGAAGATACTTAGTGCTGTACACATTTCTACTGTTTTGAACTCTGATTAAATATTAAAACTGAGGACAAGNTAATAATTGAAAGAATCAGATCTTCATCCTTTTCTGTTCAAAAGTTATAACACTTTAAAATCATCCATGTTCGCCGAGTTTCGCAAAAGTTCCTGTAAGTTGGAAAATAAATAACTCACAAAGGAAAATTCTTTCAAATAGCCAGTGAGGGTTTCTTCAATGCAAGCATAAAAATTTTCAAACATAAAATAATGTACGAGATCATTTTATACGATTTTCCATGGAAGAGTTCATTCCTCGTCTACACTTACCACAGCAAAGCAGGCAGACACGGGCGAGGCTGCGGAATTTTGCCGCGCGGAACAATCTCGTAAATTGAAAGTTTCACAAGTGCCTTTGTTATCAAGATATTGTCCTAATTCCTTCACCAAAAATATTTTCATACTTTTCTTCAAATATCATACGAATCATATGTAGAAGTATCTCTTATGTTACGATATTTAGCTAGCGACTGCTTCTTGGAGTGCATAATTCGAAAATTTTGGATCAAAGGATGGTATACATGCTATAAAAGCGTAACAGCGAAATAGTATACAAATTTAAGTTTACTGTCGCAGAAAGTAATGAATGAACATTGATACATGTAAATTTAGTGACGAATGAAAGAAAGCCTTGCTCACAAGAGCGTGAAAAAGATAAACGCGGAAAATAGTCTTTCCTCGGGGAAATACAAGAAAATAATTTTTATAAATTTTACTTTAAAAGATATGGATAAATANAAAAGCGTAACAGCGAAATAATATACAAATTTAAGTTTACTGTCGCAGAAAGTAATGCATGAACATTGTTCCATGTAAATTTTGTGACGAATGAAAGAAAGCCTTGCTCACAAGAGCGTGATAAAGATAAACTCGGAAAATAGTCTTTCCTCGGGGAAATACAAGAAAATAATTTTTATAAATTTTACTTTAAAAGATATGGATAAATAAAGTTTCCATGCATCTTCTATTTATGCATTGTAAATGATTTATTTAATCAAAAATTAAAATTTTTGCTACATTTGGCAACATCGGCTACTTTCACTGGTGCTGAGCGTGCTTGCTCGCTGTGTTTTTGTTTCACGAAACAAACTCTGCAACAGCCTACAATTTACATTAGGCATGAGAACATTGTTGAGACTTGCTGTTCAATTCCTCAAGTGGAATCACCAGTTCGCCCGTACGTCGCTAATACTGTTGTCAAACAGATTAGGGAAGGTTTTGCCCGTAGCCAAATAAATCAACGCATTGTGCGTCTTGCTAGACTGGCATTCCACAAAAGACAGTTTGGCAAGTCCTATGTAAACGTTAACACTTGAAACCATACAGATTTACAATGGTAAAACAGGTAACTGATTTAGTAAAGCACTTTTTGACTCACCCAGTATATAAACGAATAATCCATTTGATATCGTGGAAGGCCATTTCATAATTCCGAGACAGTGGAAAGTCTATATTTTCTGAAGAGAGTATGATAAACGTATACTATCAGTTAAAAATATAGTGTGGAATATACAATGTCCATTATTCCCCCTCATTTATTAAAGGGTTTAAGCTGACACATAGTGGGCAATAATAGAAAAATACTTGCCAAGAGGCGAAAATGGTTTTTTAGTATAAGGGAGGTGAAACTTCGCATAGATATTAAAATAGATTAAGTTTTGTTGTTCCAACTTTTATTATTGATATCTGTAATCGTCAAAAAGATGCACGGAGTCGAACTTGGGCAAGTTTTACAAAAAGTATGATCTCGGAGTTTTCTGTAAATCATTTAAGTTTGCTGCAATGTAGATGTGGTTGAAGGAAATTAGTGGAAAACCAATTATGTCATGTTTTGGCATGATTCCTGATCTTTTGATTCGTTAAATCTTTTGTACTCAAAGACGGATTCCTGCTCATTTTACGTAATAAAATGGCCCACGCCTTTTGAAGCCAATTTTTGAGACAAAGTAAGGAAAACAGATAGGGAAACAGTTTTGTCGAATCTAACGCGTAAGTGATGATTCATTCGAATAAAATATCACTAAGCAGAACAACGATGCCGATCGTTGGACCCACGGGACGAGCAGTATCGGAGAATAGGTTGGAAGACGGGGGTCACCCGTCATTTGTTTGTTGGAGATATCGCAGTTTGTATCACCGGTTACCTAAGATTAAGGGGTAACTGATTGTGAGATATGAATGTGCTTGTTACCAATAGCGAAGAAGTTTCTTCATATGCATATCGGGTATGAAATTCTTCTGATAAAATTTATAACCTTTGGTGACTATAAATATAGCATTTTTGAGCCATATGTGCTATATTATATAATCTGCAAGCACATATACATAGATTATTTATATTAAACATATGTCAACATCAGCTTGTTGAGCATGCTTATCTTCATATTTTCCTCATATCGTGGTCTTTCAATATCACTATATCTAACATTTGACGTTCAGAATGTACCAATCAGAAGCCACACACTAAATAACAGTCATATCTGGAAATCTTCTTACTTGTAACAGAATATTATGAAGAAAATTAGGAAAAAAATTATCTCGTCCAGTATGGGAAATATAATTTCAGCATCATCATATCAACATTTGATCCGCAGACATACCAATCAAAATCTACATCTTATTTAACTGATAAATATTCGGGCGATTTTGTTCTCGGCGATCTTCTCATTCCGATTTTACTTTTAGATTTTATCATTCAGGTCTTGTCCTCTGTTTTAATCTTTAATCAGGCCTTCAAAACAGTAGAAATGTGTAAAATACTAAGTGTTACTTTGTTTCTGAGGGTAAGAAGCTCATTCATCCATTCCACACGGAGAATTATCGATTTCGTATTTGTGGATCCTGTAATAATTAAAAATTCAGTTGACGTTTCCTCACTTCGTAATTTCATTTTAATTTTCACTTGAACATTTTACGTAAATTAATGAAAAAGGAAGACTGAACCGCGTTCCTACAGCATCGAATTACCTCCATCACTGACCTTCCACAACGCAACACCAGTTGGGCACTGAAACTGAACGTGCCTGTGATGTTCACAGACTTACTCCACTTTACTTAATGTTTAATGTAATAAAAGCGTAAAGAAAAACTGTGCTAGAAGCTAATAGTATGACACAAGAAAAGGCTTTTTTTGCGGTGGTAATGAATTTGACAATTTAACAGGATGAGACTATCTTTTGTGCATAATAATTTGTAATCCTTTTTACTACACATTCCATAATGGTAAACGAGTAGTAGATACTCTCCAAATAATTAACGTAGTTCTTGCGTCCCCTTCGTATCACGGATNTTTCAATATCACTATATCTAACATTTGACGTTCAGAATGTACCAATCAGAAGCCACACACTAAATAACAGTCATATCTGGAAATCTTCTTACTTGTAACAGAATATTATGAAGAAAATTAGGAAAAAAATTATCTCGTCCAGTATGGGAAATATAATTTCAGCATCATCATATCAACATTTGATCCGCAGACATACCAATCAAAATCTACATATTATTTAACTGATAAATATTCGGGCGATTTTTTCCTCGGCGATCTTCTCATTCCGATTTTACTTTTAGGTTTTATCATTCAGGACTTGTCCTCTGTTTTAATCTTTAATCAGGCCTTCAAAACAGTAGAAATATGTAAAATACTAAGTGTTACTTCCTTTCTGAGGGTAAAAAGCTCATTCATCCATTCCATACGGAGGATTATCGATTTCGTATTTGTGGATCCTGTAATAATTAAAAATTCAGTTGACGTTTCCTCACTTCGTAATTTCATTTTAATTTTCACTTGAGCATATTACGTAAATTAATGAAAAAGGAAGACTGAACCGCGTTCCTGCAGCATCGAATTACCTCCCTCACTGACCTTCCACAACGCAACACCAGTTGGGCACTGAAACTGAACGTGCCTGTGAGGTTCACAGACTTACTCCTCTTTACTTAATGTTTAATGTAATAAAAGCGTAAAGAAAAACTGTGCTAGAAGCTAATAGTATGATACAAGAAAAGGCTTTTTTTGCGGTGGTAATGAATTTGACAATTTAACAGGATGAGACTATCTTTTGTGCATAATAATTTGTAATCCTTTTTACTACACATTCCATAATGGTAAACGAGTAGTAGATACTCTCCAAATAATTAACGTAGTTCTTGCGTCCCCTTCGTATCACGGATTCTTAAACACATAAATCTACGAACACAATAACTACAAAATGCATCTTGAGAATCCTGTGTTTTGTTAAATTTCCCATATCTTTGCCGCAGAATGTTTACTCGAATGTTACTTTATCAGATTTCTTATGCATCAAAATGTTCGTAAATATTTATGTAAGTTGTTATTTTGTGCAAGGCATGATCATGGAAAGTGTCAGAAACGATTACCAATTATGTCAAAATGATGACATTGATTTATTTATGTCGTAAACGTTATATTTGCTATTACAATGAATATTCAATTTTATTGAGTTTTGTAGTTTCGACTTTTATTCTTCGTTATTTGTAAGCGTCAAAAAGATGCTCGGAGTAAAACTTGGGCAATTTTTGCGGAAAAGAATGCTCTCGGGCTTTTTTCAAAAAATCTATAAAATATGATGCAATGTAGACGTGGTTGGAGGAAACTGGTGGAAAGAACAATGATGTCATATTTTCGTATGATTCGTGATCTTTTGATTCGTTAAAGCTTTTGTGCTCAAAGATGGATTCCAAGTAAAAGTGGTACTGAAAAAGGGATAATGAGTTAAAACAACTTTTAGAAACATAATTAACTTATCTTAGCGTTTAAATTAACATTTTTTTAATCATGTAAATGAGAAAAGCCAGGGTAAATTATCTATAACTTCAGCTTAGCTTGTGAGACTTTCCAAGGAGGTAGCTCGCTTATCGTATATATGAGCTAATGGGCAAAAAGCAACTACGATATTCATGAACCTTATGCTCTTAGCTAAAGATAAAATTTAAGTACGAGTTTCCACATGTTATTTAAATAAAAGAAACATTCGGAATGAATTGTTGCATGACTCGATATGGTATCTGCGCCACTTTAATTTGGGAGGAAAATATGGCTCATAAAATGTTTCGCGTTTTCAGATGAAATCATGCTGTATTTTAACCTTATATTACTTCCTGTTGAGTCAGATTATAATTAATCGCGTTTGTTGAAGCTTTACCTGTAGCTGAATTCTGAGAACTATTAGAATAGATGGGAGGGACTTTAGTGGGAACGCAGTCCTTACACAATATGAATTCAGGAAGAAGGAACGAAAGGTATATAAATATCTAAACTGAAACGTGATTTTGCAAATTTTATTGATATTTATTATGTAAATTGATAAGTAATTATGATGCTACTAAGAGTGGTAATTAATTTATGTAACGTAAAGACATCATAACACCAATTTGAATGTATGTTTCAGTAAATTGGAACAGTTGGCAGCACAAATCTCAGCGGGGTATTACTGCGCATGCGCACACGTCCACGACTCGAGTTGTTCGTGAATCTTCTGCGAGAGGATCATCGAATCGGCAGCTGTTCACGGATTCCGGGACATTCCCAAGCCAACCGACGCTATGGATACTACAGCTCATTGCACAAGGCATGTTGAAGACTTACTTTTTTTCCTTTTAAAAGAAAGGAAGTTTAGAATGTACTTTTTTCAAACAGGAAAATATTCCGAAAGTATGAAATTGTTAATTAGGTACTTAATATATTTTCCTGAACGTACCCGCAGTTAATAAGAACGAAATAAAAACACTGGAGTATTGACTGAAAGCTATTTGCAATATCAGTTCGTGTTCTTGATTCTTTCTCGTAAATTATTTTGCGTAATCGACTGAGGTTAGGAAAATTATCTGGTATATCTCTGCCTTAAGGTTTTTAGTATAATGTGTAATTTCTTAACCCTTATATGAGCCTTAAAACCTGGTAACTGTTGGAGTTGCTTTTTCGTGGGTCTGAGTATCTTGGTTTTCTTCTCAGCTGTCTATCAAGAGAAGAATTTAATTGTTCGTACTTAATCTTATCTGCGGTTATCAACAGATTTTAATTTTTATGATTCATTTGAATGACAACACTTCTTTTAAGTTGTTTAAGGGAATCTATTAATCAGGCAATAATATATGCAAATATTTTGGAATTGGCGATCCAAACGTTTCTCGTATATGGCGATTTCGTCCGAAATTAGCATCTATGTGACACATGACCTACATTAACTAAGAACCTACTGAGTTTAGCTTACCGTGTGATGTGCCGTAATTTAATCCTCATTTCCTGCAACACGCAGAGATGAAACGGTTACTAATTCTTTACGGATTAAATGAAAAATTAATAAGAAAACGAATATGTAAGTAACCCACGCAGGGTGCCAGCGTATATGGGATGAGTGGTCTATTGCGAAAGTATTAGGGTTTGTCTCTTAACTACTGCATTCAAAGCAGGGTGATTATTATTTTCGGTGATGAGACTGAGATGCAATATGATTTATAAAACCAATGAAGGTGTGGCTTTTAGAGAACTGTTTGTCCGTAGAGGTTCTACGAAAACGATTTATTGATTGTAATGACCTGCTGTAGGATCGCCTGCGCCTCGGTGGGTGGAGCATGTTTCCCTAAATATAAATTGGGGATTGCCACACTGCTTTTCAATTTAAATATCAATCATTGCTGTTTTGATTGGTTTTTCATAGAAAAGCGTGAAAAAGATCTTAGCAAATAACGGAGTGCGCCTAGGAATATTTCCATGGAGAAACAGTCATGAACATTCTGAAGAACAACTTGAAGGATGTACTTACCCTTGCCTACGATGTTTCCCAAACAACATGTCTATTTGCTCCGGCACGAAGGATCAATTCTTTAAAACAGTCACACAAAAATGCAAGATTCGGGTTTGTGTCTTGTGGTGTCATAAAAATTCTAAGATTATTCTTGGTATATACTATAATTTTACGCAATAGATTATCGGCATCAGAAATTATTTTTTGCTAATGTTAAAATAATTATTTCACTCGGAAAATTATTGGAAGTTCGTTAAGGGTTCGGAGGTTTTTTGTGAAGAATTAATATACTCGAAAGTTTAGTTTCTGTACCCAGGTTAACTGTTCAGGATGACTGAAGTGTTATATCTGGTTATTGCTTATTGGTTTCGTTTATGGCAGTGATTTTTTGTAGCTACTGAAGTATGTGTAATGCTGAACAATGGTATTTTGGTCGATCTCTTACACCAGAACGCTGTTTAAGTTCATAATCCCAAATATATTGTGGGAGATTTCCATATCGTTAAGTAAGAAAATATGTGCTTTCAGTTAATGGGAGATGGAGAAAAAGGAGGTACATGGTATAATCAGAAACAATAGGGTATAAAAATAGACAATTTTGTCTAATACTCTTCTTTTAAGTGCTATATGTGTGAATATCTATTCTTATCTCCTATATCAATACAATGAATATCGGTGGTGAAATGGGATTATAATGCATTAAGTCAGTATGGTTGATAGGAATAAAGCTTATATTGGTGACATTGATTGAATTCACAATTTTTTTCTGATCAGAGGGCAGCACCAAACTTACTGAGGAACTATGACGGATGCGCATGAGACCCGAGCGCTGCCAGTGGCCAAATAGCATACTGTGGAAGAGGAGAGACGCTGATGTCTACGATTGCTGAACTTTGGGTAATATTATGATGACGTAAGTTGTGTCCTTTGCTTGCAATGGAACTTTATACAAGTATAGAAAGTAGCCACTCGTAAAACATTCCTTATTTAAGGTACATTGGTTTAAATATTTCCTCAATTATTTTTTGTCTGCGCCAACA
>KZ309613.1:19538-36750 GCA_000376725.2 Ladona fulva
GCAGAAGATGATGATGATGACGACGACACCCCTATAAACTCCGTTAAATTTCTCATTCTGAGGCTGTGGCGGCACTCAATACTTCAGTACAGTGGGCTGAAGAGCAAAATTTTGAAGTACACGAAATTATGCTCCTCAGACGTTTAAGAGACCGCGCATTTGATTTAAAAATAAGAACGGCCGCGCAAAAGAAAAACACGGACTTTTTTGGACACTGATTTCGTTCATTTACTTTAAATGTTGTAATTATGAATGTAAAATATGTATGTAGTACCTATAAATACAACTTTTGAGAAAAATAACGTGTTTTACGTTATTTTTTAAAAACCTCGCTAATCCGGAATTCCCGCTGATCCGGACGTCCGTGTGCCTGAATTCGTCCGGATTACCGGGATTCTACTGTATATATATATATATCCGGAGAAGCGTCTATATAAAGAGATATGAGGTTATGTTCACAAAAAACTGCACTGAAATCGGTGATGGTCGAGTGGGGCACTTCTCTAAAATTTGTCCACTTGACATGGAATGCCCCCACTGCTAACATGCTGCTACTTGTAGGAGTTTTCTTAGGTTTTATATTCAAAGTTTGCTGTTTTTAAATTCCTTTATTGCTCCATGGTAGGGCACTTTACATATTTTTTTCCAAAAGAACGTATGAGAAACTCGGAATTCATTTTGTGACCCATCTCAAAAAGGTATCGACTTAACTTATTTTTAGAGTAGGACATTCCAAAAGGTGAGAAATATGAAATATACCAATGATGTATTTGTTTGAAAACATTTCTACTTAATGGTAAGATCGCGACGTATTTATAATTTTTCTTCCCAAATAGATAAATAATTGCGACCCGGTATGACGAAAAAGCGTATAGTTTACTTTTGTATACGCGTAGTGAAATGACTCGAGGTCGAGAGAAATTATCTTCCATTGGAAAACAAAGGGGAAACAATTTCGGGACTTTATCGCTCTTAAGTTTGCGTGCAACTTTTACTCGTATAGAATATGAGTGGTCATAACTTTGCTGATTCACGAAAATAATTGATAGTAATATGGGGCGAATGGGTCAAATTGATGGAGGATGCGCGAGTGGGCGTGGTGGGGGTAAGGAGTGTGCGGTGCTTCAGTCGGCGGCGCGCGCCGAAAGAGAACAGTTGGTCGTTTGTGCGATGCGTTGAGATCAGAGGACGTCGACGCCATGGCGAAGAGCGCGTCCAACTCGGGTAAGTGCTTTCTCATTCTTCATTTTGCGTTTGTATTTCGGATGAAATGGACGAAAAATTGACTGTTAGAAACTCACGGAAGTGGGGGCCGTGGTTAAGTGAGGGAAAGTCTTTAAATTCCGCTGCGGCGTCCACAAGTGGAGCAGCTCGGCATTCTTCGCTCATTAAATTTAGGGAAACTGCGCATTTGTTTCATATTTGCGAGGAAATAGTGGACGTTGAGGCGATTGGCTTCAGTTTCGGATGTCGCGCGCGGAGCGATTGGGCAAATATTTGACAAGTATAGAGCGTTCAAAATGGTATCTAAAAATCGCTCGCGAATACCAATTGAGTACCCGTCGATATTTTAAGGCCTTTTTTCATATTTTATAAATCTGAAAAGAACACGACAAGAAGATATCGTCGTTTATGTTTTAAATGAAACCGTTTACCTAAAATAATGCCACTTCCTACTTTATCGGTAGAATTATCTCAAAATATATTTCGAAGCCTAGCTGAACCGAAAAGATGCTGCCGAAAACGATAGCGGACAAAGGCGATTCGATGATCCGGAGCTCGGTAGAAGTTTCCAAAGAAAAAGAGTAAATTGGCCAATTCTGGAAGTTATGCCATTTAAATTTCCTAAAGGTTTCCCAAATGCAATTGATTTCCATCTCGTTGTTTAATTACTTTCTCATGAACCGGAAAAAAGGTAATCGGTTATGATTTTACCGAGTGAGATGAGGGATGATGAAGCCGAGGGACTGGCGAGTGATTGAATTTGTGAATGAGATTTATACACAAAGTTATATTGTGAGGTACCTTTGTATTAGCGGTGCCGAGAGAGATGGCTGGTCATGTGACATGAGGATCCCTTCCGTGAAACCCCTTCCGTCCTTCTCCGTTTTTAAGAACCCCCACCGCCCTCACTGTAACTCGGTTCTTCCGATTTTCTGTACCTTCGTTTAGTTTTCGCCATGTTTTTACAACCTAAATTACGTCTTTCTGTTCCGGTCCGACTGTTAAGTGATTGATGGCGTCTCGAAAGCATTAGAGGACAAAGTGAAAATCATTAAATTCCCCAAGAAAAATAAGGACAAAACAATGAGATTTGTCAGCACTACAGAAAGTGGTTCAAAGGTGCGTAAAACTATGAAAACGGCAGATATCGTTGCACTAGAAAATGCCATTTACTTATGGTTTATTCAACAACAGCGGCTTCACGTACCGCTAAGTGGTGAAATGGTTTGTGAAAAAGCTCTATTTTTTAACCGACAAGTGACGGAAAGTGACCAGGGTTTTGTTGCCAGCAAAGGGTGGCTGGACAGATTTAAACATCGTCATGGGATCAGGCGTCAACCGGGGATATAAGTAACCCAAATAACCGGGGGAAAGCTTTCTAGTAATGAAAGTGCAATTGAGCCATTTAGAATCGAGTTACTACTGCGTGTAATCAATGAGAAAAATCTGAGTTCTGAACAAATTTACAATGCCGACGAATCAGGGTTGTTCTGGCGAATGTTACCTAACAAAACTTTAGCTGATCTTAATGAAAAAGTGGCACCAGGAAGGAAAGTAATCAAAGCAAGGATTACATTCATGCCGTATGCGAATGTGGCTGGCAAACATAAGCTTCCTTTGTTTGTTGTCGGAACAGCCAAAAAACCCCGAGCCTTCAAGTCAGTCACGCTCCCTGTATGCTATCGTGAGCAAGAAAACGCTTGGGTCACACGAGAATTGTTCTTGGAGTGGTTTAAAACAGAATTTGTTCCAACAGTTCGACAACATATGAAATCCGTCAATCTACCCCAAAGAGCTTTATTGTTGTTGGATAATTGTCCTGGCCATCCTTCCGCAGAAGAACTATGCACTGATGACGGTGAAATTTCCGCAATGTTTTTACCCCCTAACACGACTGCGCTGATCCAACCCATGGATCAAAATGTTATTCAAAACATCAAGCTGAGATATCGCAAGTTGCTTCTTACGAGCATTCTCAATGTTCCTGTGCACAATGAAAACTTGGAAAATCCACTGAAAAAAGTAAATTTAAAAGATGTCGTGTTCAGTCTTGCTAACTGTTAGGCATCTGTGTCTACATTATTGATTGACATTTCGTGGAAAAATTTGCTTCCCAATTTTATTGATTCTGAAGTTGAAGAAACTGTGCAAACTGAAGAAATTCAGCTTGCACCGCTCATTAATCAATTACAAAACTCGAACCCGATTTCTAATCCTGAAGCCCTCCAGTGGACTGCTGAGGCTGACGACAGTTTGGCTCGAAACGAAATTTTAGCAGACGACGAAATTATCAGGACGGCAACAGCAGAAGATGATGATGATGACGACGACACCCCTATAAACTCCGTTAAATTTCTCATTCTGAGGCTGTGGCGGCACTCAATACTTCAGTACAGTGGGCTGAAGAGCAAAATTTTGAAGTACACGAAATTATGCTCCTCAGACGTTTAAGAGACCGCGCATTTGATTTAAAAATAAGAACGGCCGCGCAAAAGAAAAACACGGACTTTTTTGGACACTGATTTCGTTCATTTACTTTAAATGTTGTAATTATGAATGTAAAATATGTATGTAGTACCTATAAATACAACTTTTGAGAAAAATAACGTGTTTTACGTTATTTTTTAAAAACCTCGCTAATCCGGAATTCCCGCTGATCCGGACGTCCGTGTGCCTGAATTCGTCCGGATTACCGGGATTCTACTGTATATATATATATATCCGGAGAAGCGTCTATATAAAGAGATATGAGGTTATGTTCACAAAAAACTGCACTGAAATCGGTGATGGTCGAGTGGGGCACTTCTCTAAAATTTGTCCACTTGACATGGAATGCCCCCACTGCTAACATGCTGCTACTTGTAGGAGTTTTCTTAGGTTTTATATTCAAAGTTTGCTGTTTTTAAATTCCTTTATTGCTCCATGGTAGGGCACTTTACATATTTTTTTCCAAAAGAACGTATGAGAAACTCGGAATTCATTTTGTGACCCATCTCAAAAAGGTATCGACTTAACTTATTTTTAGAGTAGGACATTCCAAAAGGTGAGAAATATGAAATATACCAATGATGTATTTGTTTGAAAACATTTCTACTTAATGGTAAGATCGCGACGTATTTATAATTTTTCTTCCCAAATAGATAAATAATTGCGACCCGGTATGACGAAAAAGCGTATAGTTTACTTTTGTATACGCGTAGTGAAATGACTCGAGGTCGAGAGAAATTATCTTCCATTGGAAAACAAAGGGGAAACAATTTCGGGACTTTATCGCTCTTAAGTTTGCGTGCAACTTTTACTCGTATAGAATATGAGTGGTCATAACTTTGCTGATTCACGAAAATAATTGATAGTAATATGGGGCGAATGGGTCAAATTGATGGAGGATGCGCGAGTGGGCGTGGTGGGGGTAAGGAGTGTGCGGTGCTTCAGTCGGCGGCGCGCGCCGAAAGAGAACAGTTGGTCGTTTGTGCGATGCGTTGAGATCAGAGGACGTCGACGCCATGGCGAAGAGCGCGTCCAACTCGGGTAAGTGCTTTCTCATTCTTCATTTTGCGTTTGTATTTCGGATGAAATGGACGAAAAATTGACTGTTAGAAACTCACGGAAGTGGGGGCCGTGGTTAAGTGAGGGAAAGTCTTTAAATTCCGCTGCGGCGTCCACAAGTGGAGCAGCTCGGCATTCTTCGCTCATTAAATTTAGGGAAACTGCGCATTTGTTTCATATTTGCGAGGAAATAGTGGACGTTGAGGCGATTGGCTTCAGTTTCGGATGTCGCGCGCGGAGCGATTGGGCAAATATTTGACAAGTATAGAGCGTTCAAAATGGTATCTAAAAATCGCTCGCGAATACCAATTGAGTACCCGTCGATATTTTAAGGCCTTTTTTCATATTTTATAAATCTGAAAAGAACACGACAAGAAGATATCGTCGTTTATGTTTTAAATGAAACCGTTTACCTAAAATAATGCCACTTCCTACTTTATCGGTAGAATTATCTCAAAATATATTTCGAAGCCTAGCTGAACCGAAAAGATGCTGCCGAAAACGATAGCGGACAAAGGCGATTCGATGATCCGGAGCTCGGTAGAAGTTTCCAAAGAAAAAGAGTAAATTGGCCAATTCTGGAAGTTATGCCATTTAAATTTCCTAAAGGTTTCCCAAATGCAATTGATTTCCATCTCGTTGTTTAATTACTTTCTCATGAACCGGAAAAAAGGTAATCGGAGTGACGTCCAACTACAGCTGCGCCTCTTTTCTAAGATTTCGATCTTCTTTTTACGATGACATACATCGATGGAAACTTCTCTTAATTTGATAAATATTTTCTCAGAAAAGGATTATTTTAAACGAAAGACAAAACTCATAAGTTTCCAACTAAACTTAGTTAAACGAAACAAACAAAGAAAATTTTACAAAGTTTAATTTTATCACTAAACGTTTGATCAATGGTTATATTAGTGTGATTTGAAAGAATGTTACTGACAATAAGGCTTCAACTTCGAATCCAGCAGTCTTAATTTTAGTTCATTAGATTTTTAATTAAATTAGAGGGAAAATCGAGAGGATACGACGAGCAGATGGAACAACGTCGGCTTTGCTTAAAGAAAACTTTCTAAAATATGAGCGTCCACCCGAGCAATCAGATTTACAACAAAGTCCCTTAAAACTAAACAAAGAAGAAGCATTTATGTGAAAAAAGGCGCAAAAACTTGGAAAATACCATCGGACAATGAAATCACATTTGCTTTATTTATTCACTCCTTCTTCTTCCGCTTATTTCACAAATATATATGTGCTATCAATAATACGGGCTGTGGTTCATGTAATGAATTTTTGTGTTCTTATGCATCTAAGCGTGGATAAGAATGAAATTATTCAAATCCTTTCTTCTTTTCGGAATTTTCCTCTTTCGTGTAAAGTGAAGAAGTGATTTTTATCTCTTTAAGGGGTTTAATCAAATATTATTTATAATTTTAGCGTAATTTACAAATAAGTAAGTAGTTAATTAATAGTAAAATTTACTTCAAAGTAAATTGTATGGAGTCTTTAAAGAGATATTGCGGCCATTTGAAAACCCTGCCCTTGGATTGGCCGAAATAACTTATTATTTGTACATTCTCGTACCTTCGAATAGTTAAAAGTCAAGGATGATAGCGGATTATAGTCATGGTTATATAATAGAGGCAAATAATGTAAGAGTTCGTTACATAGTACACTTGACATTTCCTCCTTTAAATTCGCTGCAATTAGAATTACAAACATATCGATGAGATCGAAGGGAAATGGAATTCTTTGATAAAGCTGATTCCAATCGGCATATTGAAAGATATTAAGTAATTTCCGTTTTCGAACTTAAAGAACGCAGGTATCCGAACCGTCAATAACGCTATCTAGAGACGGTTTCTTTTCGCAAATTAGTGAACGGGCAAAGAAGGTTATTGCCCTAATTATGTCTTAAACTCGCTGAAGTGCTGGTTGATTCTAAAAGTGGAAAATAGAGAAACTAACTTCTCCCATTTTAACTTAACTAAATGGGACAGATTATCAAAATGGAAACTTTTTAAATTAAAGTTCTCATAATATGGATCCGAAATCCTTAATCCACAACAAATAAATGATTGTATAAAATTTCTTTCTTATGAAAATTGTCTCTAGATTTGTATCATTCTTTATCATTTTGCTATGATATAGAACCCGGAAAAGATTAATATGAAGTTTACATCAATATCTTATGGGAACGCATTGACTCGCATGGAGTCGAACCAATAAATACATCTACATCTACATAAATACCCTGCAAGCCGCCTTCCGGCGTGTGGCAGGGGGTGTAAACACCCCCTTACACCCCCTACACCCCTACACTTTAAAGAATCAGTGTGTCGTCGGTTTTTAAAAGTGTGCAAGTTTGCATGCTTTATAAGAACTGGCTCTCCAGTTTTATGCGAACATTCACCTTACACACCCTCTCAAAATAGCTCAACTGCCCATTAAGAAACGATGGGAGGTAAATATTGATAATTCCATATATTTGCGACTCACTCGACTCTTAGGATATAAAATAGATAGCCAATGTAGCAAAAGGAAACATTAAATTTCGTTATTATTTACTCTACATTCTTCTATGAAACGTGACAGTGATCGAAGCAGGGTTAACGCACCCCAAGTAAATTAAAACAGCTNGTCCCCCTATTTATCTCAGAAATGGCTTGACTTAGAGACCTGAAACAAACTGCGTTGTGTTTCTACGATGCTGAAACCCCCAGGAAAAATATTCTCATCTCTGTAAAGGCCCGGGTTCGAACCCAGGAACCCATAATACGTTTCCTTAAGATATGTACGTAAATTACCTTTCATGACTTGCAGAGGTTGTTCCTTTTACAAAATTAAATTACAAACAATGGTCCTACGAAATTGAGACAAAAGTCACAAGAAAGGAAAATAATCATAGAATCTTATTTTAGTCGTGAATCATTCATATAAATTCGAAATTGCGAGAACTTTGATAAAATAGACATACAATTTGTAAAATTTTTCGGAAATAAACAAACCATCCCTTTGACGACCAAGGCAGTTGTTGAACATTGATTTCATGATTTTCCCATATAAATGCACGGGGATAATCAGTTAGTATACCTTTCCATAAGAAATGCACGTAAAATAGGTTTTCTTAACCTGCAGAGGTTGTTTCTTTTACAAAATTAAATTAGAAAGAATTGTCCTACAAAATTGAGATAAGTGTCACTAGAAAGGAAAATGATCATAGATTCTTATTGTAGTCGTGAAATATTGATTTAGATCCGAACTTTCGAGGATTTTGATGAAACACGAAAATTTTTGTAAAAGTTCTGGGAAGTAAACGACCCATCCCTTTGACGACTAGGACCATTGTTGAATTTCATGAATTATCCCATATAAGTCTACGGGGATAATTAGTTCTTATAATTTTTATTAAAAATTTACGTAAAGTAGGCTTTCATGACTTGAAAACAGTAGAATAAATATTATAAATAATTTATATGTTAAGAAATACATTGAGTTATTATGATCTTATTACTTTTTTGTGCTTAGTAGGACCAGATATAAATGATACCTAGTAGATGTATTTTTAAACTAAATTAAGTCCCGTCATGCTTGATGGGGGCGTTTACTAGTTCTATGAAATGTGTCAATGATCGAAGCAGAGTCAACGTTCAAGCACTCCATCAGCCGAAAGGCAGCTAGATATTTAGATGTAGATTTACTCAACGAAAAGAATATTTATTTAGATGTTTCATCATTCTTAAATGCCGTTGATACAAATGAATAATAAAACTCTCCGAAACGGTCTTATGTGCGTCGCTGCGATTCGTCAATGCAAATCATTCGACACTGCGAATGATAAAATGTCATAACATTTCTTCCTCTTCACATACCTGTAGTCTATCATTCATACTTACATTTATATAGACCTATTTCCCCAATTTATTCTTGTAGGAAAATGCATAAGTTGGGATTCAACAATGGAATTCGTCGTCGGGGAGACGATTTGTTTACAGTCTCAAAATTTTAGAAGAGTTTCGTTTATGTGATCAAAACTCTCGGAATTTTGGACAGAATACAATATTCGACGACCAAAATAAGAATCTTCATTCCCTTTGATAATTGTCTCAATTTCCGGTGACTATTCTTTCTGATTTAATATTGCAAAAGAAAGAAACCCTGCAAGCGATAAAAATGAACTAAAATGCATGAGCTCGGATTCAACAATGACATTAGTCGTCAGGGGGACGGGTTGTGTACAACCACAAAATATCTCATAATATTCTTCTATTTGATCAAAAATCTCACAATTTCGAATCAAAATCAATGTACCACGGTCAAAATAAGAATTTTCATTCAATTTCCCTTCTTCTGGTGCTTGTATTGTATTCGTATTCTCTATGATTTAATTTTCCAAAAAAATGAAGCCAGCCAACGGTAACAGTGAACTTTACACGTATTTCTGACGGGAAACCTTTTCTTCGTCTAGGATCGAACCGGGGACTAAAAGGCATGAAAAGTAGCCTATAGTCTGTGCTGGGAAGACATGTAATAATGTGCCAATCTTGAAAGTTGGATAACGTCTAATCATAGAGTTTTAGGGAAAAATAAGTTTTAGTTTAAAAAATAATGTTTCCCTACACTACCTTCCCCACCCTTCTCTCTTTCACCTCTACATATGACATAGGAACATAATGGTCCATTTAACCATCGAAAGATGTAAGTTATCAGGATGAAAAGTAGCCTAAGTGTCAATTCAGGTCATACTTTATCACCCCCTGTCAAATTTCATCAAAATCGGACGGATAGTTTTTGCGTGATGCGTTAACAGACAGACAGACATAACTTTTTTAAAAAGGTGTTTTGGATTCAGTATCACTTCTAATTTCCATATCTACCACGTTTTGAAATTTTACTTAATGTACAGAAACGGCTCTCTTACAGATTTCTTATAAATATTGATGGTAAACATTCAAGTAGCCAAAGAATCGCGCGCTGTATCAACCGAGTTTTTCTATGGATCATAGAGACATGTTTGCGCTAAACGTATCTTACGGAATAGATGATATAATCCGATGAAATTGCTTTTTAATATTTTTTCTTTTTCAGCCGAAATTGCAGTCGTTCATTTCAGCCGAACGTTTACTCGACGCGAGGATCAGTTCTTCATTATTCTTCATTAAGAATAGATCAAAACTTCCGACAAAGTAATTTGGAGAGATTAGCTGACCACGGATTACGAAAACAAAATCGACTTTCGGATCGGAATCGGTTTTCCAAGTAGTGAATTCTTGTGATAAAGCTCTGTGTTCGACGATACTGAAATTCTCAAAACGCGTAAAATGAAATGCAACTCCGCTGTGTAGGATATCTTTCATTTATAGCATCGTTCGTCCGACGAATGTTTTCGGCTTCTTTCACTAATTTCTTCCATATTTATTACAATGAGTATAGAATGTAACTTCTTAGCTTATTTTCAATATTTCAATGAAAATGAAAATCAAGGTTTCCTGAAGGATCTCTTTCTAATCCGAAAGTTAACATCTCTACATTTTCATTTCTGGCACTGCCAATACAATGCCAATTTGGCACCCTTTATTCACCTCACATCAGCTATTTTTCAGCGATATTTAACCATCCGATGTATGACGTACGTAATAGAATAACTACGCGGTGTCTTAAAAAGTTAACCAAATGTTAGTTGAGGAGCAGGGTATATTCCAATTGCATGCAGAAACCTTTTTTTTTTTGATATCGGTGATGTATTTCCCACTTCGAGAAACAATTGAATCGGCAAAAGCTATGCCAAAGCTTACCTATATATCGTTTCAATAAGTACTATTTACACCATTATTCTATATTTTGTGCTCTTTCATAATATTAATCTAGTCCGATCAGCCGAAGGTAATTTCTAGATCATATATTTATATAAAACAAGGGGATGGATGACGTCATCCAAGAAGAAGTGAATAGTGAAGTAAAGACGGCAGAGAAACTGCTTTTGCTCTATTTCTTTATCATTCGAGTACTGAGGCAAAAAAGAAGAGGTACCCGAATTGTCTTTAAGAAGTGGCTGAAGGGGCACCTCTATTTCTGATTTTAAAAACTCTGAAATTGATAAAAATGGCGATCGATTACGTTAATCGTCTATGAACGCCATCAGTTTGACCTTTTTGATTAACTCTCTCAATAAATCGAATCTTAAATGAGAAGAGTGGCCGGAAGTCGAGGCAATTTTAATATCGCCCTTTTCCATCTATATTCTCGGTAAAATTCCCCCAAATCTGCAGATTGGCAGTGGATGAGAAAATTTATTATTTTAGAAGTAAATAAAAAAGACGAGGAAAAACAGGGTCAAATTGGCAGGAATAGTGGAAATTGCGCAAGGCTATGGTAAACGGTTAAAATAAACGTTTGAAAGTACTTCTAATAAACGGTTGACAAAGAAAAGAATGTTGATGTGGAATTCGATTTGTGTGTGTGCGCAGGGAGCAGATGATAATGGAGAAGATACGTTTCCCCGCTGTGCTATTGTTTATAGTCGATTGCGTCAATCGGCAGATGAGTGGCGAAAGAATTAAGAAATGAGTACGTCCGATGTTTGATGATAAATGTTTGCAACGACAAGAAGCTTCTTTATAAGCGATTAAATAGCTTTTGTGCAGAATGGGCTGTGATAAAAGGCGATTAATCTCTATTTAGGCGTCAATGCCAATACGTTCAATGTTGAAGTGCTCTGAAAAAATTCTTTGGTCGGATATGGTTCCAGAATGAAGAAGCGAAGGAAAGAGGGATGAAAAAACAAGAAAGTGATGGCACCGATAAAAGATTTATGACTTATTATGTATATATACATATATGTATACATACTTATGATACGTATACATACGTACAAACAAATGGAAACACATTAATCTCAAATCAATATACACATTCTTCGCTTCTCTATTTTCAAATCTCTAAAAGACTGTAGATTCGACATTGGAAAAAGGTGCTGGAAGCGAAAGAGGTCAGAATTGAATAGAATTGGCGACGGAACTTATAAAACGTAGATTTCAAAGAGGAATTGGGGATTGATCAATTGGAACAAAATTGTGGAGTTTAGATGGGAATCCGCTTTGGAATGTAAGATGACGGCGGCTGCGGTGGTTAAACATTGAATGGCATTTATTTTAAAAGGGCTTTCATTTTGCACGTGAGACGCCATCGGCAATCGAACCGCTCTCACCTAAGTCGAACGCGTTACTCACATGGCAAACTAGAAGCCTCATCGAATGGCATATGAAAATTTGCAGATATTGAAGAAGGGGCGTGTGTATATGTAACCATTACACACCATTGAGGCAAAATAGTTGAGAGAAAAGCAATGTTGATGTGCTTCAGAAAAAGGTAATGCGGAGATTCTCTTTCGTGTAGAAATATTATCAAATAATTATTAGAAATGGGGAATGAATATTTTAATAGAAATCAGCCTATAATTTTTAGAATTTCATTAGAATTACGACTGAGGGGTTTTCAGAAATCGATATCAGCCGGGCTGAGTAATTTAGTTTATTAAATCCTCGCAAATAGATTACACAAAAAAAATAGGTGAAATTTTCATTAGAAATTACAGTCAAATGATATAGAAACAGATGAGGGATGGATGAGGGATACCCTGCTCAAGTGGATATTGGATGGCGATATGAGATATCTCTCCTTAGGAAGGCCAAGAATGCGGGATATGCGCAGGGGGAAATTAAAAGGGAATTCCTCTTTTATGAAGCACGTCCTTGCACATCTGCATAGATCGAGGAAATCCGAATTTTTCCGGAAGAACAGATTTAAAATTAATTCCGCGATTAGAACTAAATTTTTTTGAAAGCACGGAAATAAAAGCGGAAAAAAATATTGCGCTTTCTTTGGGTCCTATTTCGTTGAGACCGCGTTTCGTATTCTTTGGAGTTTAATATATTTGCGAAAATACTTTCCATGAGAATGGAGCTGGCACAAAAGGAACGAAGGGACCCATAAAGGAATTCCACAGGGAAAAGGTCGCTCCGTGACACAGATACGCCGTTTGGATTTATTCTCTCTCTAAGCGACGACTTGGGAGATTTCACGGATGTCCGAACTTTAGTTGGAATATTTCTCCTTTCTTCAATGAAAGCTTCCTTATTCAAATTTTTACTTTAAAAACCATCCAATTAATTTAATCTTTTATTTGATTTTCGAGTGGTTATGATACGAATAATCGTATACATATATTATACGAGTAAAAGTAGCTGGCATACTGCAAGCTTAATGTAAGATGGATTAACTAAGGCATTACACACCACCTGCAACACTCCGCCTTCTATACACCGAGTTCCATGCACCAACTACAATAACCTAAACGAATTATTCAAAGTACGTCCATGCGATTTGTCCTAGCATCGAACCTGAGTAAATTAGGAGAGATGTCCTTACGGCATACGAAAGAAATCCATATCCTCTATCGATGTTTCGAATTTCAACCTTCTCCCTGAGCTGGTAATCCAGTCTAGATTTTTTGAAAATTTGGTCGTTCGAATGGTCCTGGGATCGAACCTGGGTCTTTATGGCAAATAACTTCACGGCGTACGATAGGCAATCATCGATTTTAACAACACCGTGAATTGCAAGTTTCTATCTTAACGGAAAATACCCTAAATGAATTCATGAACTTCAGACAAAGAAACTGCACTAGCATCGAACTAAGGACCCTCAAGGTAAAAATCGCCAGCTATACTATAGCGGGGATTGCTCTCCATCGATGACGTGAATTTTGACGTACTATCTTACCTAGAAATACCCGAAATGATTTCTTGAAAGTTTTGCAATAAGAATTTACCTAGCATCGAACCTAAAGACGAGGCAGAAAGAAGTGCCTCACGCAGCCGGCGATTTTTTTGCCATAAAGTCCCGGGTTTGTGCACTATGGAATGAAGCGGACATCCATTCTAGGCATCATGGGTTCGATTCTAGGAGGCCCCAAAAACGGCCATTTTCCCATAAGAATGCATTGAGCGCATTTTCAAAAATTCGTTTAGCGTATTTTGAATAAAGTTATAACATTGAAGTTTACGGAATCGTTGGAGAAATGAATTTATCTTCCTTTTGTCGCAAAAACTTTATCCCTTAACGCCGCAGGTTCGATGCTTGGTAAGTTCGTAGGTCAAAACTTTCAGAATATCATTATTGGTATTCCTAGGTAAGATAGAGCGTTGAGATTTATTTTACAGATAGAGAATTGACATATCTATAGTATACTTAAAGGTGTTTTCCCTGGAGGCCCTCAGTTCGATTCTAGGGCAGTTCGTATTTCTGAAGTTCAAGATTTCATTTATGGTATTTTGCGTTAGGATAGAATGTCGTAGTTCACGGTGTTGTTAGAATGGATGGATATCTATCGTATACCGTAAAGATTTTTTCCTTATGGGTATGCTTCGAGCAGGGTTTGATGCTAGGACCATTCGAATGACCGAATATTCAAAAATTCTTTTTGGTATTTTCTGGTCAGGTAGAAGGTTGAAATTCGCAACATGGATAGAACACATGGATTTCTATCGTACGACGTAAAGATATTTGTCCTATTAGACCCAGGTTCGATGCTAGGGCATTTCGTAGGACGTATTTTGAATAATTCGTTTAGGGTTAGGTTGTTGGTGGATTACAGTCCGTTTATATCAGGATGAGTGTTGCATAATGCTTTAGTTAATGTATCTTACATTACGCTTGAATACGTTACATTACGAACGTTGATTTCAATCGCAGAATATTGTGATATATCAGTGGACAACCCAATTATACATTTAACCGTAAATAAATAATGACGTAACTGACATTTTAAAAGAAAGTAGTCTTAATTAAGGCGGCTCTATTTCGGTGAAAAATAAAATTTTGAACCATAAATATTCCAGTCCAAACATAACCATAACATATAAAAGTAAATGAATGAGTGGTTGGTGTCAGTACGGCTCGGTGATTTCCAATCAAGAATATATATTTAATATAGGAGTCATAATAGGGTTCTGTTCTAGAGATGAAAAGGCAACAATCTAGGACGGACAACAGTTCTAGGACGGTTCTTCGTCTTTATCATATTTTTCAGTTTTTATTGGCAGTTTTAGTGTTTTTCAATACCTTACAGAGTAATCTCCGATAGAAAAAGTGAAATACGATTCTCGATAGAGAATATATCTAACGTGGATATTGTTTTAGTCTTTGGCCTGTCTTCCGCGCCCTTTACCGATTCTTTGCCGCCTCATTGATCTTCTCTCTTCCGCTGAAAGTGACATGATTCGTAGCTAAACTCTCAAAGTACTGCGAAACCTTCTATTTCGGTTAAAACCCCGGGGGGTATCTAAATATATATTTTATCACGTTCTTAACCAAGCCAAATATGATGATACGGCATGAAATACCTGATTAAAAAGGAATCATGAGTTTCTCTTTTTTATATTTAAATCATAAATCCGTCGCAGCAGAAGAATGGTCTTTCGAAAATCGTTTTATAAAAGCTGTTTCTCCTGAGATTTATTCTCCAATTACTTTTCCTTTAGAAACGAAATTAATCAAATTTGATAATAGAGCCGAAATTTGATTTGTGCACTTCTCAACCTTCATCATCGGGTAGATTCTCACCAAAAGGAGAAATTAACGTAAATCGTTGCTGAATTGCGTAGGAAAGAGAACAAATGGGGCTCCGAAGAGTACTCAATTATTCTGAATGAATGGCATTCCAGACCATCCTTTCATTCCATTCCTCTTTCATGGCTGCCAACAAGTCCACTGATATTAAATTAACGCCAAGAATTCCGAAATGAAACAACGGTGAATTAGATAGTTAAAATTAATCTTTGAATTTCGCGGCCTTAAGGTTTAGTTCTTTGCAAAAATAATGTGGAAATACCGCGATGAAAAATAAATTACCTCTGAGTTTCGGAGAAATCCGAAAAATCACCGAATGTACGAAGTTGAAAAAACTACAGAATTTACGGAGTTTTTCCTTTTGATATTATTCTAACAGAGTGTATCTTTTACCCATCAACCGAATTTATTTGGACAATTCAAACTTTTAGTCATTGAATTCTCGTGTAATGGAGGGTTTTCCCTCCCGTCTCGGGCGAATACCAGGCAGTTTTCAAATGATCATGTTATACTTCCCTCCAGCGTTGCCAAATGGCCAAATTGCAATGCAGATCTTAATAAATAAATAATTACCATCTGCAAATGTTTATCTACCCACCATAGTTTCTCATTTTGAATCCTCAGGAATTCATTACAAAATTTATAGTAATAGTTATTTATGTATTTCACATCNTCGGCCTTGCCGAAGTGCTAATTTTGACAAGCCTATTGGCTCCGCTGCAGAGGGTTCCTCGCAGGTAATTGCGTGCCAGTCCCGGAGGGCTAGTGAATGGACGGTGGTCACCAGTCGCGGTAATCGTGGTTGTTTGCTGAGGGAGCAGTGTGCCGGGGATGCTTCGGCTGAACCTACCCTCGTCAGCAATAGGTTTGAGGTGTTGACGAACCTGGAGCTGGAGCACTCGCCCGTTGCCGCGGTGGAGGCAGGCCGGGGGGGTGTTGGTCATAGAGTGCCTTTCTTCAATGTTTTTAGGTGTAACATGCTCTCAGTTTGCTGGTACATTTATTTATCGAAATAATTTAATCAAATGAATTAAAATAACAATTTATTCAAAAAGTTGGTGGTATAAATCTCTTCGTTATGTGGAAATTGATGAGATGGTTAAAGCTTTAGCAGTAAAATAAAAAGACCTTGTTAAAGCTTTAGGTTGGATCGTTTCTTTACATCCGTAAATATGGAAGATAATGATGACATACGTCAAAATGTTTTCTTACTGTCAATGAAAATGTTGTGTGTTGTTTGTACTACGATCCTTTGATTCTTTCCGTCAAATTCTTTTGTTGTAGAGATATTTACTCTCCGTATATCTTTTCATTCACTTTCTTGGAATGTAACGTAATGTAAAAGTATTGTCCTTGTAGATATTAAACTCTCAAACGGTTGGATTATGATTGGGTTAATGTTTTTATTTTCCTATTATTACTCTCAAAGACTTCAACTTCGTTTGCCCGGTCTTTAGATTTCATTATGTGTTCTAAAACTTGAATTTCCCTAAAAACTAAACTAAGATCTGACAATTAAAAGATAGGATATAAAAAAAAGTTCCCAACTTTCCCATTGCCTCTCTGAGAAATCCGAGTAATACTTTTACATTGAGCTCAGTAAATTGTAAGACAAACTTTAGTGGGGATTGCCACACGTAATCGCCCTGTTAACATTTTTTGGCATGAATAGAATACTTATTTGTTCATCTGCTTGAGGATGATAAATAGCTTTTCAAGAGGATCGGAAATACACTGCGTGTTCCGGCAAGTTACCTACCGCTAAAAGAGAAGACATTCTTCACATACTGCTTGGATTGTACTATTCCTTGAAAAA